>CM031243.1:433378561-433666072 GCA_018340775.1 Taxus wallichiana var. yunnanensis
ATTACCTAGAACCTTTAGGTTGGGAAAAACACATTCACGACTAGTTTGAAAGGGTGTTTTGTAGGCTTAAGTGGGTTTGTTGACTAAGTTAAAGTGGACTAATTATGATCGGTGGCTTCCCCACAAATCTAGCCAGCCGAATTGAAAACCATTATCTCATTTTGAATTCCATCGAGTTCCTATCAATTGTTGGTATATAGGAGTATAGGTAGGAATTTAACCATACTTTGCATTTCACCTAACTGCATGGAAGAATTTTGGAATTTGCCTTCTAAATTTCCCGGCCCTAAATTGAAATTTTACTTCTGACCAAGAGAAATGTAAAATAAAGCTGTAGAACCCTAGTCAAGTAAGCAAACTATCATGGAAAACATATTAACACTTGTAAATAACTATTTGAAACTCTATCTTGTGGCTTGACATGTGAATTTTGACATTTGGAAAATAGTGTTTCTCTCTCTTTCTAATCTCTTTCTCTCTCTTCTACCAAGAAATGAAGCTTAAATGAAAATGAAATGAATGTCTACACCTAACCATCTCCTTTTCATGTGAGAATTATTACTAAATGTAAATGGAAAATCAATAATAGTTAATTATGCAAGATTTAGGTGGATGTGATGTTAGTGATTTATTGTTAAATTCATGCTCGCATGGTTTTATGCGGATCCAAGTAAGATGGTGAAATGACGTGGTTGTAATTCAATGTGGATTATTTTAGTTTATGTATATTAATGGAAAAAAAAAAATGTCTTGTTATGTTATAGTAAACACTCATTATTGAAATTTAATAGGGGTGAAAAGAGATGATAATTTTATAGGTGCCTTTGGGAAATGTGTAGAGTTATTTAACTATAGATGTTATTTTGATTCGTATATTACATATGGTAATAATTGGGTGTGTGTAGATATATATGTGTGTGTGAAAGATTTAGAGGATATTTCAAAATTTTGCAAATTATTGAAAGTTTTATTAGTGATGTTTTGTAACATTTTAAAGATTTTAGTGTTTAAGGAAATGTTCATTTAAACATGGGTGTTATTTTGATCCCAAGTTTTGTATTGTAAAATTTGAATATTATGATAAGTTAAATTGAATTTAATAGCTTACTAGTTTAATTCCAATGTAGGGAATTTATGATTAATAATTGTTGTGGTTGTTTCTACCTCAAGAATGTAATAAATATATCTAAATGAAATAGATCTACCTAGTATAAACTTCATGTATAACTACCCTTCCTATGTGATTCTTTGTAACATAGAAAACTAAAACCTTAGGATGAAATTAAAATATTTACACTCAATGACACCTTCTACTTAAGTAAATAAGATCCCAATTCTTGTTTGATTATTTATCATATCTCCCATATACTTAGTGACACCATTGTGAACGTCCAACAATTAAGTGAAAATCACATGAGTCAAATTTTCAAAGTTTGAGTATGTGGTTCCCTCTGTCAGGATTTAGGTAATCATGTGTGTGTAGTAAGGAGAATGTGTTCTCTATAAAGTAGTACTCCTATGGGAAACCTAAGCATTAAATATGGTGTAAAATTCTTCGGACTAACATAGGGCATGTTGAGGTGAAGATTGCCCACTAACCTTGAAAGTCACCTTTAGGTCGATCCTAAATGAAATCAATACCCAATCTAAATTATCATTTATGTTTTATAATGCATGGATTCTAAGAGTCAATTGTGAAAAACTTTAACAACATTTTAGTGTCCATGAGTTAGTTTGTGAAAATGTAACCGCGTAAGATGATGTGCCTGGAGAAAGTGTAAAAGTTTATATGTCATTCTTGGATATCATGTTTAAACCATCTTGTGGTAAGAAAATAGAATCCGATGTCATGTGTAAATTCTAATGTGAAATTCCTAACTCTCAAATTTCAAAATGATGAACTAATGCATCTTACTCGTCCCACTAGTCGTGTATCAGGCGATGGATTTTGATGAAACTATGCGATCATGTTCTTAGGGACAAATCCTCGTAGAGATAGTGGGACTAAAGTAGACATGAGGATATAAATGCCCCCTATTATCTACTAGTCTAAACAAATCATTAAAAAATTATATGAAACTTGTTAGTAAAAACTCTTGAGTCTCACCAATGCAATACAATACTAAGGAAACCTAATGTAGAAACAAAAAAATAAGGAAGTATTGTTAATATGTTTAGAGACTTTGAATCCTTAACTAATTATTGGATCATAACTATAATATAGTTATAAATGATGTTCTTCCTTAGGAAGTGTAATTTGGATGTTATTCAACATAGAAAGTGAAACATTATCTTCCTCAGTAATGAGGTTAAACCATCTTGCTTATGGATAATGAACTTATTTCCTACGATACTTAGTGTGTACTAACTCAATTATAAATTTATAAATGACATTGAAAGAAACTTGATCCTAAATCCTCAAAGAAAATATGCTGAACCTTGCCTCCTTTGGACTCAAACTTGTTTTTTCGTACTTAATGGAGGTATGATGTCTGATCAAAATGCATGCCCTTAAGAGTGATCCTATGGATATCACCTATTAGCCTTGTGTGTGTAAGTAGTCTTGTGGTGAAAATAAATATCTTAACAAATGAAGGAATAAAAAATTAATTGAAATAATGTATATGACCCTTAATTTAATGATTATACATTGTAAGTTAAAGCATGAGAGAAATGTATAAAGGAAACCTAGCAAAAGGGAAAATAAATGTATGGGATTCACATATTATGAGCCTTCACTAGAACTTAAGTTAAATATTGAAGAATGATTGTAATAAATGTGCAATCCTAAAATATCACTTCGTGAGGAAGACTCCATCTATGAGTTTATATTGTAGTTGAATCATTATGTTGTGCATCGACATTTGAAAAAGCTGTTCTTCATGTGCATCAAATGTTTTCATGTTGTTTACTGTGGGTTAATTTCATGTTTAGTCTAAGTGATCTCTTGTAGTGTCATGGTAATACTATATAACTCAAAAAATAATTATTCCAGTACTTTTATTGTTGAGATTTTTGTGTGTAAAATGTGGGCATTACAAAAATATTTGCATACTTTTCTTTTATGAGAGAATTTAGTAAAACATGTTCAATCTACCTACTCACAAATTTTGGGATTTATCAAGTGTTAATGTTGCATGGTTTTTAATAGAGTGGTTAAAAACTGCGGTTCAAGTATTTTATGAGTTCTCTATTTTTTAATACAATGTTTCCTAAGATTTTTAATGAAATATAAAGCATTTCACTAGGCATTCTAAAGGATTCACAAAAATTACTCATGTTTATATAGAGGATGTCTAATAAAGGATGTTAAAAATAATTTTATATTAAGTCATATATCCTTTATGCTTGAAGGATATCCCATACTCATTTGCCAAATTTCCCATTATAGAAAATTTTGGAAATATTTTCAAAACAAGTGTCGAGAATGTCTTTAATCTTCCTATTTACATTTTCTTGAAATATTTTAAGTCCTTTGGAAAAATCCAAGTGTGCATTTCCTATGTAGATCATGTGCATTTGATGAAGACACATTATTTTAATGTGGAATTTTGTCAAACAATTCACATGCCTTTTATGTGCTTCCATAGGTTATATAATTTGCTTTTTTTATTAAAATACAGTAAAAGGTTTTTGATGGTATCCTACCTAGGAACAACAAAAGGGTAAAACCCAGATAAAACATTAGTACAAATCAAGAGATATTTCGTAATGAAGCACATTGCCCACCAGATAACTTCTTTAAAATACTCACAAATGATATCCAACAATGTCAAAGAAAAAAGCACAAATGGGATAATATAAAAGGAGACAACGCTTGTAGGAATTGGGTGTAGATTTTTTTCTTTTGTTCACTGTAAAGCCCACATTTTACACAAACAAATACAAAACTAAAATTACGTGTATAATATTTTTTTAATTACATTTTAGTTTACACGACACTAAGATATTGTGGAGATCACTTAGGACATCACACAACACATGACATATATGCAAAAACACTACCCCACGTATAAAACATGAAACCAAACAATACACATCAAGCCACTCCATTTTTTTCTTAATGACAAGGCACCACATAACATTCAACTAGAGTATAAACTTATGGTTAGGGTATTACCACAAAAGATTATTGTTAGGTTTACACATTGATTACCATTATATGTCAATCATTAAATTAAGTTCTACAAACCCTCATAATATGTGAACCATGCATTTATTTTTATTTTGATATATTTCATGTATATTGTCTAACATTTAAATTTTGGTATATCTCATTAAATAAGGATCATCTACATTATTTCAACTTGTTTTATGTTCATTCATTTGTTATTTACACACAAGGATATTTATTTACACACAAGGCTATTAGGTATTACCCCTAGGATTCACTCCTAAGGGCATGCATCTTGATCTTATATCATACCTCCATTACACAAAAAAAGTGTAAGTCCAAAGGATGTGAAGTTCACATTTTTTTTTTAAGGATTTAGGGTCACATTTTTTTCACTCATTTATAAATTGATAGTTTATTTAGTACTCACTAAGGATTATATATGAAATAGGTTCTTTATGCACAAAAGAGGGTTTAATCACATTATAAGGAAGATCATGTTTCACTTTCCTATGGAATAACATATCATGATTACACTTTATAAGGTCAGTCATTAATAATTTTACCATAGTTATGCTCCAACAATTTATTAAGGATTCGAAGGATCTTAACATGGCAACATACTTCCTCACTTTGTTTCTAGATTAGGTTTCCTGAGTATTGTTTTTGTCAAACTCAAGAGGGTTTTCCTAACTAGGTTCATAGTATTTTTATAATTAATTATACAACCTATTTTAATGAGGTATTTGAGTCATCAATAGGAGACCATTAGTCCTCTTTGTCTAAAAAGGGTACATGATCACATAGTTTCACATCATATATCCATTACATACTAGGTCAAGTGGGAGAGAAAGATGGAGTAGTCCATTTTTTAAAGTGTTAAGGTTTGCATTAGACTTTACACAACATGGACCCCTTTTCTGACCAAAATATGGTTAAAACATGCTATATGAATGATCTAAATTTTACCTTTCTCTAAGCACATTATCTTATGGTTATTTTCACAAACTAATCATACACTAAAATCTTGTTTAGTTTCACAATTAACTCTTAGTATCGTACCATAGAAATCAAATGATAATAGAAATTGGGTATCGAGTTCATTTATGATCCAAACTCTTTAAGGTCTTCCAAGGTTAGTTGGTGATATTCATCATTCAACACGTGTGTCGGTCCAAGAGGGTTTTACACTATGTTTAATGTTGGATTCCCATTGAGTACTACTCTAAGAGAACACATTATCCTTACTACACACATGATTACCAATCCTAAGAGGGAACCACACACTCAAGACAAAGTTTAACCTTGTCTTTCCTAACCATTGGGTTCACGATGATGTCACTAAGCATACAAGCTATGATGATAACTCATACTTGGGATCTTATTTACTTAATCTAGAAGGTGTTATCAAGCATAAAAATTTAAGTTCATTATAAGCTTTTAGTTTCTTCTATGTGCTAAGAAATATCATGTGAGAAGGGTAGATATGCAAACGTTTTAAACTAAGGTTGATTGTTATATTTAGGTTTCTTTTCTATATTTTCTAGTTAAATAACACAACACTCTAGAGATTTCATCATAAATTTCACAATGAGAATGCACTATAAGATGTCAAATTCAATTTCATTTAACATATTTATCCAACATTTACAATAACAAAATTTGGGATCAAATAACACCCATGTTTAGATGAACATTTCCCTTAAACACTAACATCTTAAAATATTACAAAAATTAATAAACCTTTAAATTTCATTTAATTATCTCTATAATTTGATTTAAGTTTGCATTACATATATCCAACCCCCCTTTTTTTTTTACCATATGTAGATTTGAATCAACAAGACACCTATAGTTAAATGTGCATTTCCCAAACAACCTTAAACACTTGAAACTCATACACATTACCAAATTTCAAGAATAAAATTTACTTGTGACATAATAATACATACATACACACACACATTTTATATTATACATACAAAAATTAAAATAATACACCATCAATTACAACCACATTGTTTTTCGCCATCTTACTTGTATCCTACAAAACCATGTGAGCATGAAATCAACGATAAATCTGGCATGACATCCACCTAAATCTAGCATAATTAATGGTTTTTTTGTTTTCCATTTACATAATAATAATAATTTACACTAGAAAAGGGAGGTTTATAGAGATATATTCATTTCATTTCATTTCATAACTAAGGGATGAGAGAGAAAGAGATAGGGAAGAGAGAGAAACACTATTTTCCAAAAGTCAAATTTCACATAACAAGCCACAAGATAGAGTTTCAAAAATGTTATTTACAAGTGTCAATAAGTTTTCCATGGTGGTTTGGTAACTTGACGGAGGTCCTACAACTTTATTTTTACATTTTCCTGCAAGTTGCAAACAGGTCAATTTTGGCTTAGAGGCAAAGAAACCGTGTTCAAAATCTATCTTCTATTGAGCGATGCACAATGGGTAATTTTGTACGTATCCTCCTATATACAAGGGATTCTCATGAACTAATTGAATTCAAAACTGAAAAATGGTTTTCAATTTAGGGCTATGTTTCTTGAGCTATTGGTCATAATTAGTTTCATTTTTCTTAGTCAACATTGACCAAATGTCTACAAAAACCCCTTTCCAAACTTGCTATGAATACATTTTTTCCCAATCAGAAGGTTCTAGGAAATTGTCTAGTAAAACTACCATAGGTTTATGAAAGTGGTTAATCATTTCATTGCTTAAAGGTTCAAATGGTGAGTTGAAACGAAAACCAACTTTCTACTTTTAACAAGTTCCTAAAAGTGCAAAACTGGTTAACACTTCTAGAAGGGTGACGAAGAGAGCACCAACAATTGATTGGGGTCAATCTAAGGTTTAATATGACTCCCCATATAACAAGGAACACAAGAAGAAGTTGACATCTCTTTTGGGGTTTAGAAGGTTATTTTGTGAGTCTCTAAAATTACATTTTTTCTAATTTTGTGAGGTAGACAAAAATGGTTTTTTATTTGATGAACATCAGCTAACTCTCACCAATATCGGATGGACACAAGTTCCCAATTATGAAACCCCGAGTTAAAAATGTATAAGGGTGTGGGAGAAATCCAATTGATGGTCGAGGTGCAACTTGGTTACACAAATCACAAGGTGGAGTTTTTTGTTTTAAACTATCTAGTTTGGTTAAATATCCAAATGTATAATTATCCATTGGTTTACTATTTTTGTTATATTGCAAATGAAGAACCAAATTATAAAAATTATAAAAGATGAAATTAAGGAGACCATGCCTAGAAAATTTTAGCATCTCGCAGTGCACGAGGTTCTCCACGTAGGTTCACCCGCATTCCACAAGGCTTCATCCCTCTTCCTGGCATTCCATGATGGTTATGTGGTTTGCCTATGCTCCCATGCTTGAATATATGACTACCAGGAAACCACCTCTCCATCTACAAATTTTCACTGTCCTTGTTGCTTGATGGGAGTCCGTACCTTATTCTGAAGCTCTGAATTGGCACAGGTAGGAATGAGGCTCACAAAGGTCTCAAATTCCATCTTAAAATCTGCTAATGGTATAGAATTAAATTCCTATGTGGTATTTATTTCCATATTTAATTATTGGAATGTCACAGTATTTCCTATGGTCGATTTTATATTACTTTGTAATCATTCACCATGTTTATTTTCCAAAACACTATATGGCAATGCTCGTGAACTCCACATTCTTCTTATTTGTTTGGTCATTCAAATCGACCACTTCCACCTATTACCTATGGACATTGGTTGGTAAAACATTATCATCCACCATTTTGTAATATTCCTTTCCACCATTCAACCCTTATCTCTCAAAATGTAACAAAACCCTTATACCTCTCAATGACTTTTACAGCATGGTATCCAACATCCAACAAAGTGTAAATTCATCCTTGGGAAGTAAAGGGGCGTGTATCAACATAGCCCAACAAGATGATGGCGCATTCACCCTATTCCAAGGATCTTATCATAACATAAGTGGGAGGTGTTTCCCTTCAACTTAGAAAATGCAACTATCTTCAGATAGTTAGATCTGATCATCCAGTTATTAGATAGTATAATGGAGAGCATTTGGGATACAAATTTATCTTCATGTACATAGCTAAATTCCTCCCATAGAATTAAACTCAATTTGAGACAGCTATTAGCAGAGATCCCCTATAACAATGTCTGAGATTATGCTGGCAAAGTAGGCTGGTCACATTTGAACACATGTTGTTGTCTTTTGAAAAGAAAAATAGTGTCCAAGCTTTAAGGGGACGTCGATGCTCTTATGTAAAACTCCCATTCTGGAACGACTTAGAATAAATATGGGATCAACTACGGAGTAGGGTAATTTAGCCTGCCATTTACATAGCTTATAAGTTTCTAAAGTCCATTCAACAAATCCATTCTAGACCATTTTGAAATCCATAGGGAAAGATTAAACAACACACATGTTTACACATTTGCATACACATCTACGAGAGCATTTTCAACTAAAACATTTGAAAAAATTCCTCTATATTTTATTCTTTGGTAGACATCCATACCTGTTCCAGCTCGTATTTTGGCACAGGTCGGGAGTACAAAGGAAAATGTTAATTGATTAGGTTAGACATATTTGTTTTGCATAGGTGAAACACTGTGACTATCTCGTGAGGAAACACATGTTTTTACACACTTCCGTAATTCATTCCCTTAGAAGTTGTTGTCTCATTCTATAATTTGGTCAATCATTATGGACAATGTCCATGCTCTGTGAGATGTCCTTTCCAGACTATGCTACTCCATAGCTTTCTATCCAAAACCATTAAAATTTATAATGTGAACTTGGGTTTCAGCTTGGTTAGTGACTCCAGATCTCAAATAAATTACAATTATTATGATGCAAGGAAATGATAGGTCTGGGGCCATTATGCTTCCCATATTCCTTATGAGGGAGATCTAAGGTGGCTCAATGATGGACACGCCAACCCAACCTCTGTCACATGCACCAATAAATCCTTACCTTGCTGAATGCTTTGCTCATGTGAGAATCATAGAAAACATATATATATATATATATATATATATATATATATATATATATATATATATATATATATATATATATATATATATATCCTTTTACTTTAAATAATTTCAGAAATTTATTTGTGTTTACTTCAAGACTACATTTCCCTCCCCTTATAATAGCATCATCCTTGATATGACACATATCCAAGGTTAAAAATTTTTATTCATGAGAAAAAGGAAACAATCAATGACTCATGTCACCAGTGAAAAGATACTTGTTGTTAAAGCATGACCACATAGAAGAAAGCAAGTTTGAAAATTCTTAATGTTCTGTGAAGATTGTTAGTTTTCAATTTACATTATTACTTAGTTAATCATTTTCCTTAACAATATTTATTGATCTCAAGCTCTTAATATTTCAATTCTTAGGATTTTAGTTTATTTATTTTTCATGGGTGCCCAATAGAAACTGACATCACAATACCACACTAGGGCCAAACACAACACTAATGGTTCACAAAACATCATGATATGTACCTTCAAGACTATATCACATGAAAAACTAAATCAACAAAACCATGGAAATAACATACATGACCCACTCAATATAGTACTTGTCACACACATTCCCCTCACACAAAAGTACTTGCAACATAAGTAGACTATAACAAAATTGAATTCCAAATAGTTGTACACATACAAAGGTTTCACAATACTCAAGACCATAGCTATAGTTATATAGTGTGAAAGGGGGAATAAAAATACCCTCAATGAGGAGCATCAATCTTCAAATTAAAAACATAACCGAACAAAAATGAGTACACATAAATCATAATATAATAACATACACCCTCCAAAACATCACAAAACAACTCCATTTACCTCAAAAAGGATCATCAAACAACTCACTATACCTCTCAAAGTATAAAAAATAACTCCACATATCTCCCAAATCATCACAAACAACTCCATATACCTTCCAAAGCATAACGAACAACTCCATATACCTCCAAAAGCATCATAAAAACAACTCCTTATACCTCCCCATACATCACAAAACATATTCATATACCTCCCAAAGCATAAAAACATCTCCGTATACCTCCCTAATGCATCACAAAACATCTCCATATTCATCCCAAAGAATCACACATAACTCCATATACCACCCAAGCAATAAAATAAAGATAATTTTTCTCTTTTAGTTGCCCAAAGTGGTCATCACTCTATGACACTAAGCACATAGAATCCATTCACCACTAACCAAAGAGAATAATAACTTGTGGTTTAACAACCTTGTTATCTCAATTCCTTAGGGCATACCCCCATACAATGAAAGCAGACCCATATGTTTAACCACTCGATTGTGAATCCCATGATCCTATACCAAACACATTAAGACATTAGAGCCAACAAAATAATTTGTTTCAAATGTCAGGTGGAAAAATTCTAAGACTTGGGCTAGCCTATAAAAAAGAACTTGATGCAAAAATTTAAAACTAAGCAAAAAAATGGCCAAATAGTCATAGTTTAGTGTAAAAATCGGCATGTTAGTGCAACAACCAAATTAAATTCCCAAAACATAAAAAGACATCAATCAAGAAAAGTGTTGGTTCTGAGAAGAAAAGAGATAATGATATAGTTACAAATAAAATACATATAGAGAAATAACAATTTAAAATCATTATGCGGCCTAATACAACCACCAAAGGGGTACTCATACATCGAGCCTCGGCTCTGAAAATAACATATCAAATAATAAAAATGTCATAATCTTTGAATGAATCATCCCTCTCAGATACTCCCACAAGGCTGAACATATTGAAAATCACATAGGATTGTTTAATGGACAACCCAATAGGAGAGAGTAGGGAATTCTAGTTTTCATAAGTCAAGCATAAGGTGGTAAGCATCCATAATATATTGAGCATGCTAGAAGTATACTAAACAGGATAGAAGTGTGTTTTTAGTCTATATAAGACTCCACTTCATCACTCATACTCACTCAAGATAATGAAAACCTGATCCACATCTCCTCTTGCCACACATACACTCTTAATGATTTATCCCCTTATGATAATGTAGGGTAAGGTCCACAACATAACACATAACTACATCACTAACACAATGGTGATTCACACACATTAACCATAACATCTTACACATGGTATAACAAGATCATTAATTGTCACTTGCACAAGGACAATTTTTTGCATGCCATCACTAAAAGATAGTATGTCACATCAATAAGAAGAACACAAATTTGCATTCATAGTGGAGAAGACTTTCTCATCAAGAAAGGTTTATTATTAGCATTATTCATCCATCTTTATTAAACATAAAATACAACAATCGCATTTTGATTGAGTTGTAATCAAGGCTATTAATGCCTCTTTATATTATCATGATTATTTTATTCCTTTATTTATTAATAAATAAAGGGTAAAAATAGGATGCATGGGTGAGTACAATTTTAGTATATTTTTAGGAAGGGTGGGAGGAATAATTTTTGCTATATATTGTGTGCAATTTCAAGACGAGGACTTTTTAACACAGGGAGTATTGACGTGGATTTTGGAAGTTTTTCCCTCTGAATGAGAAGTATATTCTTCCTTTCCAATTATTTGTAGTCTTGTGTATGTTTTATTAATCCTTGTGAATGTTGAATTCCCTGATTAATCATCTTACCCTATTACAAATTCAGTAATTTCTGCATGATATTAATGTGCATGTGTAACTTAACAATATTGTTGTGATACTTTCCCTCAATACATCAGAGTGTTGGACCTAATATTCTATAGAAATCTATTCACTTGTGCATATATAATTCATTCTCATATCAATTATTCATGTGTTCAGTCAAAGAACTCACATAAATTTGGTGTATCACCCTATTTTGAAATCCATTTTCAGTCATCTTTACCCTCAAACCCCATAAAATTATTTGAGGATACATCAATAAGGAACTGACCTTGATACCAGAGACTCACTTTAAAATAGGTATACCCATAGACCTAAGGTGTTTCCATTGTATCTACGAAAGAGAGATCAATTTGACAAGATTAGACCACATGCAACCATATCCATGCTGGTGCAATTTCGAGATATAACCGTTTTTGGTACACCCAAAGGGGACAATGAATCAAATATGTGAGAAAATTACAACAATTTACAGTAGATTCACAACAAGTAAATTTTTTTTTTGATCAGCAAGCTACAACAATTTATTCTAAAGATTTAAAGATTTATTTGGTGACTCCATAAAGCTGATTTCAGACTAATTTTGCAGCATGTTCCATGCCTAAAGTGACTATAAGATCATCGGTAAGAGAAATTCCATTTGAATTTATTTCTTTACCTTTAAATTTTGTAACAATAAGAAGAGTTGGTAACATGCTACCTTATAATAGGTCTGGTTTTAACAACCCTCGTAAACTTCCTTCACCACATATTAATTTCTCTATTTATATCCATGTTTTTCAAATGGCTATTCAACAACCTAGGAGTTTCTTGACCTTTACTAATGGAAGCCCATTAGTAATTCATGTTTATCATGATATCCCTAATGCTGCCATGAAAATATTACCTTCATTCATTGGTGAAAATTAGGTTACACCTACATAGCACATCAAGGATGTTGCAACCTTATGTGCGCACTCCATAATATTACTAATGAAGATGTGGCCTTAAGAATTTTAGTTGCATCCTTTAAAGGAAAAACTTTGTAATGGTATAAAACCCTAGAAATTGGAAGTATAAGAACTTGGGATGAGTTAGCTGAGAAAATGTTGAAATAATTTCAAGATCATTCACCATTTATCCCTTATAGAGCAAAACTGTGATAAAGAGATCCCCTTATGAATTTATAGCTAGTTTTCAAATCCATTTTGCTAGAACTTGGGAAAGAATTTTAGAAAGTGTTAAGCCTCAAGAAAATCATGCTTTTTTATACTATCTTAGAGCCTTGAATAGCGATATTTCAATGATGATTCAATCCATGGGAGGGAATACTCTTCTAATTGCTTATGATATTTCCATTAGAGCTGAAAATAGCCTTATTCAGGATGGTAAATTGGCACCAAGGCCTTCAATGCCTCTTATATAAAATTGTCTACCTATTCCTTAGCCTATTACCATTGTAGACCCTACTATTCTAGCTCCATCAGATGATGTTTTCAAAACACTACAAACTATGGGTAATAAATTGACCTCAATTGAAAACAAGTTGCACAAGCTAGTAGGCCCTATTAGTCACCTTACCAACAAAATCAGTAGGGTCAACAGAATAGGTAGCCTTATCAGCAAAATTAGAATTATAGGCAACCATATCAGCCAAGGAAATTTGACCCAAAGCATCTAGTTCATCTAAATCTCTAGTTCCAAAGAATATGGCTTCAGAGGAATGGTATTAGCCTTGTAATCAACCTCATTCAGCTGCAAATTGCCCAAATGCATTTCCTAATATAAGCCTTTTTGCACAACCTCAACGTGAAGTATTATTCATGTCTCAAATGGAGTGTAGGCAACAAGACACTCATACTCATAAACCGCTAGAACAAAATTTGGTTAGCTATGGAGAGGAATGTTTTATTTCGGGCTTACGACTACATCCCAAGAAAATGACCAGAAAGTCAAAAACAACAAAATAGGTTAGTTACGCCTACGACACCTTTGATAAGAAAGTAACTATAGGCCAAAACTCAACTAACATTTCAACATTTCCACATAAAACAAGAGGTTTTCTAGCTAGTAAAGAGCAGCAAAAATAACTACAAATGCTGATTCAAGAAGATTATTTATACCTTAGATATCAAAAGCAAACGAAATAGAATTAGTTATCGCTAAAGCCTATACTAAAAAGAGTAGAGTGCTTTTCTAAAATTGTTGCTTCTTTTAACATTGTTGATGTAATGAAAAACATAATATTAACATCTCAATGTGGGATGCTTTAAATATCCCAGACACTAGGAGTTTCTTTCTCATAAACTTGCTAAACAACAAATTTTGTCAAAAACAACGATGAAAAGGAAGTTCAGAAAAACATATATGGACCTTGGAACAATGCAATAAGACCACATTAAAGAAGTTAAATGGATGGTTCAAAAGGTATTAAATTCTCAAGACATCAAGAAACCACCACCATTTTATTTATCACTGATTATTGGAGAGCATCTTGTTCTACATAATCGTATGGTTGACAACATTGCAAGTAAGCACTGATTATGCCAAATGTGATTGCAGAAAAGTTGGGTTTGCATTATGAACCTATAGAGAAGAGTGTGCTACAGCTTGATGGGACTGCAACTAATATAGTTGGTTTCATTAAAAATATGGAGGTAACATTACATGATTTTCGGAATGTTTCCATATTGCGCAAGATGTAATCTGTTGTGGATTTACCTCCTTACTTTGTTATATGCCTATCTAGAGATTTCACAACAAAAATAGGAGGTCATCTTTCTTTAGATTGGTCCTTTTTGTTCTTCACTACACGTTATGGGACCAAGGTTACTATTAATTCTAAATGTTGGCCATATTTCACATTAGGCCTCATGTTTCTAATGCATTAGCTAATTATGCAACCTTAGACCAATCTGATTTTGATAATACAAACTCATGTTTCAAGCACTAGACAGTGTTTCTAACCTGTTTATGGATGAAAGGGCACATGAAGAACATGCTCATGATCCTTTAAAAGAATTTTAAGAACATTTGTTTGGTGTGTATTTCCCGTATGAGGAAAACACATCAATTCCTCTTATGTCCAAAACAAAAAATATAGTAGAAGGGATTTGGAAGCATCATTTTGATGGAGCTAAGAATAAGAAAGGAAAAGGATATGGTTTTATGATCACTTCCCCCACAAACAAAAGGTATTTCTCAGCTTTGAGTCTCAAATTTTTGTACACTTGTAATATAGCTGAATACGAAGTGTTAGTTCATGGCTTACTTTGGGCTAGAAAGAGAGGTATTAGTGTCTTACAGATTTTTTCTGATTTTGAGTTGGTTATCAATCAAGTAATAAATTTCAATGTTTGTAAGAATCCATTAATGAAGTCTTATAGACATAGAGTTTCAAAATTAATGGAATATTTCAATGCTATTAATATCCAGTCCATTCCTAGAACAAAAATAATCATGCAAATAGACTTGTAAAGAATTGGTACCAGCTTTAAAGTGCTGGAACAAATTAAAAATAGTGAGATTCATCCTCACATAAAACTAATTATTAGACCTTCTATACCTGATAACGATTTAAATTGGAAAGTTTTTTAAAATGATGAACAAATTTACGAGTTTTTTGATGCGCTAAATTTTCGTAATAAATCAAGAGAAATCGCAACATTTATATGGTGACCAAACTCTACAATTGAGGACTAATAAACTACCTCAAGGTTTGGTCACATTAGAATACATCTTCAGCACTCGATGATCAGTTAAGAAAAGACAAACTTAAGATTTCAACACATGTTGATAATTATGAAGAGATGTCACTAGATGAGGGAAATAATTTATTTCTCGAATGGTATGCTCCTTAGCTGAAAAATTGTTATGTTTGTGGAGCCTATTTGCATGTTATAATGTGGTACGCCTTCTATCTCAGTACACTCGGTATTTTTACGACGCTTATTAACCCATGGGTAATGGGTAACCGTTATGCAGGTTGTTTTTGGGCCCATGTTTTTTTCGGCCTTTTTGCCCATTGTTTTGGTACCACGGTTTTTTCCCTTGGTTTTGATACCCACGGTTTGTATCAAACCTTACAGCTTGTCTATTTATATGGTCTTATACATATGATAAATGTAAAAACAACTATATTACAGATGTGTTTTGAATTCGGGTGTGAATTCTGAGAGTTTGTTGAGCATAGCTCCAAACGGATCTCGGTATTGTATTGAGAGAGTGGAGGCTTGTAATAAAATCTGAAGCAAGTGATTCTTGGTGGACATAGCCCAAATTAGGTGGACCACGTTAAATCTTGTCTCTCTATGTTGTGTTATTTATTTTGCACTTTTATTTCACGATCTGTAATATTTTCGTATATTAGTTTCTACTATTGCGATTCTGTAAGGGATTATTCCACATATTGTATCTCTTATTTTCTAACAAAAATATTCCTTTATTAATACTTGTAAGGAATTTAAGAATGTTTTCTCTTAGAAATACTAAGATCTAGAAGGAGTTGATTCCAGCTTTGGCACAACATACTATTGAATTACAAGCAAATTCCAAGCCGCTTAGGAAAAATAAAGGCCTATAAATCTCAAGATACAACCTCTAATGAGAAAAGAGTTATCTAAGTTCATCAAATAAGGTATTATCTTTCTAGTTATAAATTCAAGTTGGGTAGCAAATCGTGTTCCTGTCCGTAAAAAAAGAATGCGAAATTAGATTATGTGTAGATTTAAGAGATATTAATAAAGCTTCATTAAAAGATCATTACCCATTGCCCAATATGGATCAAATTTTAAGAATAAATTATGGTTCTATGAGACTATCTCTTTTGGACAATTATAGTGGATACAACCGATTCAAGTCTCGAGAAGAAGATATGTACAGTAATGGATTTTACCGCCAAGTGGGGTACTTATGCTTACAAAAGAATGCCTTTTGGCCTTTCAAATACTAGTGCAACGTTTCAACATGTGATGGAAATGGTTTTTTTGTAGCTTGTTAAATAAATGCATCTTGGTTTATTTGGATGATGTTACCATATTTTAAAAAAATTCAGATGAACATTTAATACATCTAAGGAAGAACTTTCACTTGTGTAGATAGTTTGGAATATCTTTGAATCCCAAAAAGTCTATTTTCTCAGTACATCAAGGTAAATTAATTGGTCATATTGTTTCTAAACAAGGTTTAGCAATTGACCCTTTTAATCAAGCCATATAACAACTATCATTGCCTCATCACAAGAAGGCATTACATATTTTCTCGGGAAAAATCATCTTTGTTAGTAGATTTTTCAAGATGTTGCAAGCATTAGTTAAACCATTAACAACTGCTTTGAAGAAAGAGAAGAATTTCTCTTGGACCAATGAAGGGAGAGAAGGGTTTGAAACAATTAAAACAACCATCTCTTAAGCTCCTACTCTTGCAAATAAAAATTTGATAAATATTTTACAATGTATGCACTTGCTGAAGCTAAAACAATCTCAGCCATATTAACTTAGGTTAATGGTGAAAATATCAAGCTAATTGCTTCCTTTGGACAAAGTTTGCATGATTATGAAAAAGGTACACATTTCTTAAAAACAAGTACTCTCAATAGTCGAGGACTAAATAATTTTAAGTAAATACTTTAAACAACAAGATACATATTCTTATTTCTCATCCAATCAGTAAATGCTATCTTGTTAAATAAACAATTGAATGAGAAAAGAACAAAGCTTGATAACAAAGGTCATGGAATACAATGTTGATATCCATGTTGTGAAGGTAATTTGAGGAAAAGGTTTTTGTGAGAATCTAATTGTTGATATGGAAAAACAACAGGGTGTAGAATCAGAAGATCCAAAACAACATGCTAAAGTTATATATCAGCAATAAGATGTCATGGTGCAACTAGAAAATCAACAACCTAAGCTTATTCAAGAAGATTAGGAATCAAGATGGATGACTGATTTAGTTAACTATCTACAACATACGACACTTATCTCGTAATGTATGGAAAATAATAAACAAAGGTATTTCATGTTACAAAGTTATACCTTATGTTTTTATAGAGGGTGTGTTATTAAAAAAAAATATAAACGAAATCTTACTGTGATGTGTTGATTATGATAGAATTCAACAATTATTATATGAATTCCATGAAGGACCTACAGGAGGTAATTTTTTAAGACATACAACAATTGTAAAAACTATGAACGTTATTTATTATTGGCCAAGCATATTCAAAACTATTTCAAATGGATCGAAAGTGTAAGAAATGTGCTTTCTTTTTGGAAAAAAATGTTTAGCTTCTCTTCCCTTATAGTCTATTTCAGTTGATCAACCTTTCATTTAGTGGGGTTTTGAATTTATTGGTATGATAAACTAACTGGTCATCATAAGGACACAAGTGGATTTTTACTTTACATATTACTTTACACGATGGACTGAAGCAATAGCCCGAAAGATGCTAATGAATCTTTGATACTATATTTTTATGAAGGTAAAGTTTACGATTTGGTGTTCCAAAGAACTCTCATTTCAGTATAAATAATCCTTTAGCATTTCTTTGTCAGGCAAGGTGATAGACTAGGCTGTCAACCATAGAATTTATTTAAGTTCATCATCTAATTATTACCCACAAGCTAATAGGTTAGCAGAAATTACTAACAAGAATTTGGTAAGGATCATTAGAAGAACACCGAAAGATAACTAGAGAACTTATGTTGAATTCAACACTTTGGGATGAATTAGAAATTAACCATACAAGCTTGTTTATGGAACATAAGAAGTAATTTCTATCTCAGTTGAGTTACCTACACTAGATTTGCTCCATCAGATGGAGTTACTTTAGAGAATGAACCATTGTTGGTTCATTATGCAAAATTAATGGAATTACAAGAGCTAAGAGATCAAACTCATGTAAAAATGGAAAAGAATCAAAAACATATGAAGTAATTTTTTGATAAGAAAGCTAAGTTTAGAATATTCAATGAAGGAGATATTATGTTAAAGTGAGATGTTAATCATGCAAAACTAAGAAGACACAATTTTTGATACAATCTAGAGTGGTCCTTACATGATTTCATCTCTGCAAAGAACACAATGATTTTAAGCTCTCGATGTTGAAAACAAAGGAACTTCCCATTCCTATGAATGGTATGTTTCTCAAACATTGTTATTGAAAATCCTACGAGCTGTTTTTTAGAGTAGGATTTCCTTTTCAATAAGTGCATTTCCTACACATTGTAATGTTTTCAATTCAATAAGTGCATTCACGCACATGATTTGGTTTACTGATCCTTTGCAGCTTTAGTTCGTTTTGGAAGGGTCGGACCTTTAGAAAGGAAAAATTTTACTATATTCTTTGGACTCCATGCCCAATGGACAAGAGCAAGTCACTAGTTTTCAAGCTAGCGAGCAACTTTCCCCACAAGATTGCAAGAAATGTTGACAATTTTGCACTTGTGAAAAAATGGGCAACTCAAGCTTCATTATGATGGATGGCATTGGTTAAGTGGACCAAAGATAAGGGATATTCTTTATGTTCAATGTTGTTTTTGTTGAATTAATTAATGATTACTTAAATCAGTAGCTATGTGTACTTTGTTAAAAAATGTAAAAACCAAAAATTCTTTAATTTCATGATTATCTTCAACAAAATAACACAAATCCCTAAAGGACAGATGTGTTATTTTGGTGAAGACATCAAGTGCAAAATAGATGAAGTGTTAAGTTTTGGAACATCACTATAATTACTGATTACAATAGTCGAGTTCATTTCTAAATGTTACGGGTATCTTTAATATTATTTCCTTCATGATTCATACATTCAATTATATTATTTAGTTGTTTAATTTATCATACAATCCATTTTCTAAAAAAATAAAAGCAAAAAAAAATATACAACTAAGTTTCAGAATTCAATGTTTTATTCATAAGGAATTTCAAATGTTCCCACACAATCCACGCAATGGAATCAAGAGTAAATTACAACTACTGAAGTAAGAGGTACATATGTATGAAAAAAAAATAGAAGAGTATGAATGAACCCATCATTTCCTTGAGGTTTCTTTCATTTCCGTTGATGCATCTCCAACTCTAGCTTTGTTCCATCTTCATCTTCATTGTTTGGAAAAAGTCACTATACCTGAAAACATAAAAGAAAAGATCTGTCAAAATTTAGCTTAGGATTAATCCATATTCCTATAATATCCAAATTCGCAAGTGTTGATCTCTTAACAATGAGAGGTATAAATTACATAAGGATCAAAGGCACAATTGATAAAAATAATTTTCTGTAACAACATACATGATTTATTCACTCAGAAACAAGGAGAGAGAAGAAAAGAAAAACTATGGAACATAAGAGAGGCCAAAAAGCCTAAATATTTTCTAACTATTTTCTTAAGTGTGCAGGTACATGTTGCAGTAGTGAAGAAGAAAATAAAATCATGTCTTATAGTCCTCATTGTTAGATAAATATTGCATAAAAATAGAGTTCAATGACTTCCATCTTATGGTACATCAAGTTGGAATAAATCACAAGTACATAATGGTATGAAAGAAGAATGTAACTCAGAGTTCAATAGCTATTCTAGAAATAGAAGGAGTTACAATACAGATCAGAGGAGAAACTTGCATGCTTACTTCCATTCAAAGATAACAATACATGTTTTAAATTTCAAATAGGTGAAGAAGAAGAATCAAAATATAAATGTTGAAGTTAACTAGAAAGATAAGATTACAGCTGAAACATAATGAAAAAGGAAAACTAAGGAAATTTTGACACGGCTTCACCATGTAAAATGGACATTTTACATCTTTCCATCATGCTATTACAACCTAATACATGCTTTAAAAGTTGTATGTAGATAAAATTACTAATGTTATAGATTCCTTAATGTCAATGAACAAGCCCATATTTCCATCAAGAAGACATCAAATTCAAATAAGTAAAGTACATATTATTACAAAGTACAGATCTTCTAAATAATGACTCTTCAAAGAAAAATGGTTCATCTCCATCACATAGGATAATCAAAGAAGTTAAAAAATGCTATCCTCATCCTTGTATATAGCTACAACAGGATCAAATTCTATCAATTACATCACAAGAAGAAATCAAGAGGTTCAAATTAGCCATCTGTAAACAAGTTTCAATGAAAACTTACAAAACTCTGTAATGGTATTAGCAAGAATGCAACATGTTCAAACTGAATTAAGACTTACAAGTAGTCACACTCAAAACCATGAAAAGGATCATGATGAACAAACAATTGAAACAATTTTACTTTCAGGCTTCCCTCACAATGCTTAAAAGTATCTCACAATAGGATGAAAGATTACCATATAAAAAATTGAAACAGTTTCAGTCATCCAATGGGAACTACACTTTCAGCTAGCAAGGTGAGGGACTCTTAGAGCACTCATTATAGCTTAACAGATTAAGAAAAATGAAATATCAAGGTAATCTTACAAACCGCAACCATCCTCAAGTACGCTTTTAGAATGAAGTAAGTATCAAGTGCTTAGAATGTTACAGTATAGCTTCAGAGCTCAAAATAAATGCAAGATACATATTTTTATAGAACATAAAGGTATTAAATCGATCAACCATTTTAGGGAATGGTAAACAAAGCTTCAAATACAATGAAATTTAAAAATACAATGCCTTTTTCAAGCCTCTATTATACTACAAGTTTTAGAGTTTCGTTCAAATATTTTAAGCTTATCTGATACAAATAATAATAGCATATTATACATTGTGTACATGGAAGATCATAAATTTTGCAAAATAACCAGCAAAGAGTAAGGTGGTAGAACTATTTGTTTGGGTAAAGCCTCAAAATCCTAAAACACATCTTCAAGCATCAAAATATAAATGAAGACTATTAATCATTCCAAGCTAAGACAAAGAAAGAATTGACAAAGAAACCACAAGGGTTTTATTAAGGATCAAAATACAATAAAGAAGCTCGAGAAAATAATTAATGGATGTATTACAAATATAGAGAAGTCCAAGAATTAGTTATAGTGCTTTAAAAACAAGTAATTCACCTTCAAAACAACAAAAACCATTATTTTGCTATGTAAGACCAAGATGATAAGAAAATACAAGTGTTTGAGCCCTCATAACCTCGCAATGCTAAAGAATGAAAAAAATTCAAGCTCGAGTAACAAATTAATGTCACCACCACTAAATATCTTGCAAAAACTTAGAAATGTAAAAAATATGCAAATGCTCGAATTCAGAGAGCCTCATAGGATTCAAAATGTGATAAATCAAGCTCGAGATGTCACATTCACGGTGGTGGGAAAAATTGGCTAGGGCTTCACCTAGAGAAATTGCAAACAAAATGATCAATTTTTTGAAATTTGTTTAAATTGTCAAACATCCGACTCATCCAGAGTTAGATCGAGCCGCTAAGATCATAACATACCAAATCAAATGGCTGGGCAATACAAGCCACCTTGCTTACCACATTCAAGAGAATCAATGATCAATGATGAAAATGATTGAGATTAATAGTGTAGAATCCACCAACTTCAACACAAACCCCAAATCATAACCATAGTCACCAGCCACATTAAATGCAAGGTCAAAACCCTAACTGAGGGTATAGGATTGAATGATTAAGATCAAGCATGTACCGAGATCAATCGCCGAGAAGTGATACGACTATCATTAAATTCCAACCCGACCACCATTGCCAACATAACTCATCTAGAGTTAGATCGAGCTTCACCGAGATCAATCAAGTACTTAATTGATAGTCACAAATCAAAAACAAATTCAATTCACACCTCAGGTCTCTAACCAAAACTTCACCACAATTTAATCAAGGTTAAATCAAATACACCAACACAAACATGGGTCAGATTATCGTGATAAGGGGACCAAGCCCAAATTTTATCATTTACATTGACATTACAAGAAGTGGTTTGGGATACAAAATAATCAAAGATGGCTGACCATATTACCCATGATGATAATCAAAGATCAATGGTATTTTATATGCCAAGACAGAATAAGGACAATGATTAATGAATCATCAGATATGCTAAGTAAAGGTGGTAAGATGTGATATAATAATGATTTGATTATTATTATTCAAAACCAGAGACATGTTGATACCAAAACCAAAGGAGGCCCAAAAATACTATAGTATGTGCCAAGGTGAATATTCAACATGATTATTATTTAAAACTATAAAAATGGCTATTATGCCCATGTCCAACTCAAAGAAGGAAAAAAAGGAGATTTAATAGAGTTATTATTTCTGCACATGTGCTCACAAAGTGGTCCCCATAGTGGATTGGTTTTATTCTTGCTAAGTGTTGAGATCAAAGGTATTATTTTCACTTGCACAAGGGAAATGTTTCGCATGCCATCAAAAAAAAAAAGACATATCTCACATCAATAAGAATAAGACAAATTTGCATGCACATTGGAGAAGAATTTCTCATCAAGAAAGATTTATTATTAGACATATTCACCTAGATTTATTAAAAATAGAACAACTCGGCCAGCAGGCTTGACTCGAGTTGTCATCAAGGCTATTAGCGCCTCTTTTAATATTAGCATGATTATTTTATTCCTCGTAAAAATAGATGCAGGCGCGAGTACAATTTTAGTCTATTTTTAGTGAAGCGTGGAGGAATAAGGTTTTCTATATATTGTGTGCAATCAGTAAGCACAAGGGAGGAATTTTTGAACACAAGAGTGTTGAAGCATATTTTGCTAGTTTTTGCCTCCGAATGAGAAGTATATTCTTCCTTTCCAATTATTTACAAGTGTTGTCTATGTTTTATTAATCCTCATGTGAATGTTTAATTTCATGATTAATCATCTTACCCTATTACAAATTCTTTAATTTATGCATGATATTAATGTGCATGTGGAACTTAATAGTTTTGTTTTGATACTTTCCCTCAATACATCAAAGTGTTTACCCTAATATTTTGTAGAAATCTATTGTCTCTGCAGTGCATCTATAATTCATGCTCATAGAAATTGTGCATGTGCTCACCAAATACCTCACATAAATTTGGTGTATAAACCCGCTTTGAAATCCATTTTCAGTCATCTTTACCCTCAAACCCCAGAGAATTAGTTTAGGATACATCAATAAGGAACTTTCCTCGATACGAGACTCACTTCAAAATAGGTATACCCATAGACCCGAGGTGTTTCCATCAGATCTACCAAAGAGAGAGATTAATTTTGCAAGTTTAGAATACTTGTAGCCATCTCTCTATAGGGTGCACTTCGAGAGATAACCATACCCACTTGTTAGGTTGTGGAGCCTATTTTCATGTGTGAAAGTGTTGAAGACTATACACTAAGAGTAATATACACTTTTCATGTATCCTCATTAGGGTTCGGCAGCCCTCAAAATTTTTTTGGGCCTTAAAACGTGACCGATATATCAGAAATGTGACTTTCTCATATGGGCAGGATTTTGACCCATAGTTTTATGGGATGCTTTTGCCCATGGTTTTGATACCACGGTTTTGTAAAATTGCTTAATTAGTTGTCTATTTATATGGTTTTATGCATATGACATGATGTATGAAAAACATTGCGTATGTGTTCTCAATTTGCTGAATTTTGTAGATTTTGTTGAGCATAGCTCCAAATGGATCTCGGGTATTGTATTGAGAGAGTGGTGGCTTGTAATAAAATTTGAGCAAGTGATTCTTTTTGGACATAGCCCAAATTGGGTGAACAACGTTAAATACTATCTCTTTGTGTTTTCTTATTTTATTCGCGCACTTTTATTTGAGATCTGTAATAATTTCGCATATTAGTTTCTATTGTTGTGATTCTGTGAGGGATTATTCTCGCATATTTTATTCCTTATTTCCTAACACCACTAAGGAATATATATGAAATAGTTCTTTACGCATAAAGAAGAGGTTTTAATCACATTACATGGAAGATCATGATTCACTTTCCTTTATAATAAAATCTCACGATTACACTTCCAAAGTCCAAGCGTCAATTATAATTACTATAGTTATTCCCTACCATTAGTTATGGATTGAAAGGATCTTAACATAACAACATACTCCTTATTCTTGTTTCTAGATTTTGTTTCCTCGAGTATCATTTACGTCCAACTTAAGAGGGTTTTCCCTAACTAGGTTCATAGGATGTTTTTAGTGAGTTGGTATCCTATTTGTTAATATGGACATTTGTTTCTAAGAACATGATCACCTAGTTTCACATCATATATCCATTACCTAATAGGACTAGTGGGAGAGCAATATGGATTAGTTCTTCATTTTTAGGGGTTAATGTTCAAATTAGAGTTTACACAACTTAGAATATTTTTCTCCCCACAAGAAAGTTTAAAAATGTCAGTATGAACAATATAAATTTCACTTTTGTCCTAGCATACCATATTATGCTTACATTTTTGCAAACTAATCATGCACTTAAATGTTGTTAATTTTCACAACTAACTCTCATTATCACACCATAGAAACCAAACGATAATAGAAATTGGTTATTTCTTTCATTTATGATCCCAACTCTTTAAGGTGACTTCCAATTTTAGTTGGTGATCTTCGCCACTCAACACGTGTGTCACCAAGAGGGTTTTATACTATGTTCAAAGTTGGATTCTCATGGAGTAATACCCTAAGAGAACAAATTCTTCTTACTACACACATGATTACCAATCTTAAGAGGGAACCACATACTCAAGACAAAGTTAAACCATGTCATTCCTAACCGTCAGTTCATGAAGATGTCGTTAAACATGCAAGCTATGAGGATAACTCAAACTTTTGATATTATTTAATTAAGATAAAATGTGTTATCAAGTGTAAATATTTAATTAAATTGTAAATTTTTAGTTTCTTATGTGCTAAGAAATATCATGCAACAATGGTAGATATGCACAAGTTTTAAACTAAGGTTTACTATTATATTTAGGTTTATTTTGTATATTTTTATTTAAATAACACAAACACTCTAGAGATTTCATCATAAATTTTACAATGAGAATTCAATATAATATGTCAAATTCAATTACATTAAACATATTTAACAAATTTTTAGAATACAAAATTCAAAGATCAAATTAACACGCATGTTTAGAAAAACATTTCCCTTAAACACTAGAATCTTAAAATATTACAAAAATTCAATAATAGACCTTTTAATACCTCACAAAATGTTGAATTATCATCGATAATTTCATTTAAATTACATATATCCAACCTCCCCCACTTTTTTACCATACATATATCTAAATCAACAAGACACCTAAAGTTAAATGCACATTTCCCAAACAACCCTAAACACTTCGCACCGATACACATTACAAAAATTCAATAATAAAGTTTACTGTGATATACCAACACACACACACATGTTCATTAACATCCATAAATTAGAATAATACACCATGAATTACAACCACATCATTTTGCCATCTTTCAGATCTCGCAAAACCATGTGAACATGAAATCAATGATAAATCACTTGCATGGAATCAAATTAAATATAGCATTATTAACATTTTTTCCATTTACATAATAATAATAATAATAATAATAATAATAATAATAATTTACACGCGAAAATAGAGGGTTAGAGACATATTTGTTTTATTTGATTTCATAACTAAGGGAGGAAAGAGAAAGAGATCAGAAGAAAGAGGAACGAATTTTCCCAAAATTCAAATTTCACACAACAAGCCACAAGATAGAGTTTCAAATAGTTATTTACAAGTTTTAATAAGTTTCCATGGTGGTTTGGTAACTTGATGGGGGTCCTACAACTTTCTTTTTACATTTTCCTACTAGTTGCAAAATGCTCAATTTTGGCTCGTAGGCTAAGAAACCACGTTCTAAAGCTGCCTTATGTTCAATGATGCACAATGGGTAAATTTCTATGTGTCCTCCTATATACCAGGATTCCCATAAACTAACAAATTAGTTTTTGTTAAATTGTTTTCAATTCGCTGCTATGTTTCTAGAACCTCTAGTCGTAATCGGTCTTATCTTATTTGACATAGTAAAGAACAATGAGATGCCTACAAAACCCCTTTCCAAACTAGCCAGAATGAATTTTTTCCCATATAAAATATTTCAAGAAATTTTCTATTAGAGATATTAGAGGTTTGTGAAGGCATTAAACATTTCCTTTCTTAGGGTTCAAACGGTGAGTCAAAATGAATACCAACTTTCCACTTTTAATAAATTCCTAAAAGTGCAAAATGAGGTAATCAAGTTCCTAGAAGGGTGACAAAAAGAGCACTAATAGTTGATCAGGATCGATCTAAAGTTTAATACAACTCCCCACATAACAAGGAACAGGGAAGAACTTGACATATCTTTTCTAGGGTTAAAAATCATATTTTGTGAGCCTCTCAATATTATGTTTTTATAACTTTCTCGAGGTAGACAGGAATGGTTATTTTATTTTATGACATCAACTAACTCTCACCAATAACAACGGACTTGAGTTCCCAATTATGACATCCTTGGGTAAAAATGTATGAGGGTGTGGGAGGAATCCCATTTGATTGTCGAGGTATAACTTGGTTACACAAATAACATAGTGGAGTTTTACTATTTTACACTATCTAGTTCGGCTTAAATATCGAAATGTATAATTATCCACTCATTTAATATATTTTTATATTGCAAATGAAGAACCATATTATGAAAATTATAAAATATGAAGGTGAGGAGACCATTCCTTAAAAGATGAATTGGGACATGTATGTATAAGGCTCACAAAGGTCTCAAATTCCATCCAAAAATATGCCAATGGTATTAAATAAAATCACTATGTAGTCTTTATTACCATATTTTATTATTTGAATGTCACATTATTTCTCATAGTTGAATTTTATATTACAAAGGCAATCTTTCACCAAGTTATTTTCCAAGTCATAATATGGAAATGCTCATGATCTCCACATTTTTCTGGACTCATATGTTTGGCCATTCAAATCAATCGAGCCACCTCATTAAATATCTACATTGGCACTGGTCAAACATTAGTATCCACCACTTTGTAATATTCCTTTCCACAATTTAACCCCTTATGTCTCAATAAATGAAACACAACCGTTATGCCTCCCGAGTGGCTCAATCACATGTCTATCCAACATCCAACAAAGTGCCAACTTCAACCTCAATGAAAATGAAGTAAATGGGCTTGGGCATATATACATAGGCCAACCAAATGGTGCATTCAAGTTTTTCTAAGGCTCTTATCCTAACAAAAGTGTGGAGGTGTTCTGCTTCAACTCGAGAGGAAAATGTGACTATTTTTGGCATATAAATAGATCCAGATCAGCTAATTAGTAGATACCAAAATGGAGAGAATTTGGGATACAGATTTATCTTCACCGCACAACCAATTTAACTTAGAATCACACTCGGCCTGACAAATATTAGTAGAGATCTCTTGTAATAATGTCTCGAGATTATGTTGGTAAAGAAGGTTGGTCATATTTGAACACCTTTTTTTTGTCTTTGCAAAAGGAAAAACTGGCTAAGCTTTAAGGGGACGTCTATGCTCTTATGTAAAACTCTCATTCTAAAGATGACTTGGAATAAGGATGGTATTAACTACGAAGTTGGGTATTTACCCCATCATTTACATAGCTTAAAATTTTCTAAAGTCCATTCAAAAAATCCATAGACTATGTTTCTCATATAGAAAGGTTAAACAACACACAAGTTTTCAAATTTTCATACACGTCTACTAGAGAATTTGAAATGACAAAAATGACAAAATTCCTCTAGTTTTTATTATTTTCTCAACATCCATAACCTTTTCCTAAGCTCACAGTTTGGCACAGGATAGGATTACACAGAAAATGTAAACTCATCAAAGTGTCGAGACATATTTTTGCATACATGAAATAGTGTGACTATCCTATGAGGAAACCCATGCTCTTTTACTCTCATCGTAACATATTTCTTGATAATTTGTCTCATTATTTCTTCTAGTCAAACATTGTAACAATATCCATGGTCTCTGTGATATGGCCTTGCCACACTCTACCCTACTCGCAACAATCCAAAATCATTAAAATTTACAACATGAACTTGGGTTTTAGCTTTACTCTTCTTTTGACAAGACAACATGGAAGTCCAATCCACATGACACACTCACAGCTAGGGCATCCCATGAGGAATTTCTTGTTAAATTTTCTTGTTTACTAAAGTGTCTCTTAATTCTTAACTTACGTTCTTATAAAATTTCATGTAATGATTCACACAATTCTTTTCACAGGAGAACTTCTTTATTTTCAACTATTGACTAAATAGCTTAAGGCCAAGCTTTCTAAACTAGGATCATCAATTTGATGTCCAAATCTTTCTTATTCATTTGATTTTAGAACATTTTCCATTTCTTACAAGGTTAATTAATCTTACTCAAGCCACTAACACATGTTCCACAACTCTATTGCACAGGTGAAGGCATAAGCTCCGATTGAGTGGAAAGTACCGCTTAGGGTTCATAACAATAGCCTTCTTGTTTAAGGATTAAATTTTGACCTTGCTTAAGAAATATCACCATGAATCAAGGCAAGGGTTAACAGAACAGAACAACGAAATTTAGCTTCAGGGTCACATTGTTTACTATCGATCTTTTATTGAGGTTAAGAGTTTATCAAGATTGGTTAAATGTTCCATCTAGACTTTACTTAATTAAGTTTGACAAAGGAGAACATTTCAAACGATAGAGAGAGATTTAAGGTTTAATTAATCAATTTCCCTCCTACTTATTAAATCCTATCATCTTCTAAAATCTAACCATTGATTTCACCATGAGATCATTTAAGATTTCACCATAAAAGGATAATGTTTATTAGCTTGGCTCAAATAAAAAAAAAAATAATAAGTTAGGGTTCATATTTCGTTACAAAAGATAGTTTCCTCTTGATTGTTCCAGGTCTCAAAGGTTATCAAGTAGATCACACCTACATAATATATTCATATATATAAATTTTTAGTTTAACTTTTATCAGGATTATCCAGCTCACTTTATAGTGCTTACAACTCATTGCTACTAAGCCTTAGGAGGATTTACAACTCGACATTTTAACTCAAGAGCAAAGTTTAACAGTACTCGTTTACGGAAACAAAACAAGGTTATATCAATTCATTCCAACATGATGCACAAATCAAAGGGACATACTATCTCTATTGAACCATGACTAGGGAGCAAGAGAGTAATAACATGGAACATGCCACACTACTATTCTAAGGATTTAAAAATACACTAGAATATCCCATAACCAAGCGGTAATCAAATTTCATCTTTCACATGTTATCCAAACAAACCAAAGTTTCAACAGTTACAACAACAATACTCTACAATACATTCGACATTTTTACAAGGTACTTCAAAAATTGTACAGATGAACCTTTAACACTCTTTTCCTCTAGTCTACTCGCATAATCCATCTGCACAAATATTAACTAAAGTCAGTTCGCAAGAACTGAGCATGTTAAGGCTACACATTGCAACAGTAAGCTAACATTTAACAATATCAAGAAAGGAATGTTCTAATTCAAAAATGGATTAAAACACAACCCACAACTCTAAAATTATTCACATGAGAAAGAAATCTAAACCATCCAACAAGGAGAAAGTCAAAATACCAGTTAGAACAAAATCACATAAAACAAGGCAAGACCTTATGGGTTAGGAACAAGAAAGTCAAGAGTGTTGATATCTCCTTCATGTAATCCTATGGATTACGTGATTGGAATCCAAAACTTACTCCATCCAACTAAAGGGGTCCAAGATAAGACAAAACGTACTAATTATGATCGTAGGCGCGAAGCAAAACGACGTTATCCAATTCTCCTAGGGGGGCTTCATAGTAATATGGGTTCGACGCCCTTAAAAGAACACAACAATAGTTTCGGTTTTAACCAAGGAGTTTACCACTACCTCCTTATAGGATTTCTTAAACGTAGCACTAGTTAACCAAAACAAATCCACTTTTCCAAAAGCGTACAAAAGAGACACAGAAAGGGCCATTATTCTACCAACAAACCCTATCCTAATCGTCAACTTCTCTACATAATATAAGGGAAGACTAAACCCAAAAGTCGTTAGTAATTTTTATATAATTCAGACAATGTCAATAAACATTAAAATAAAATTTGATTTCCTTAACAAGGCCACAAAATGGGACCTTTTAGTAACCAAGTTTGAAGTATAAGGTATTCGAGTTCGAAAACAAAGGGATTCGATACGCAGAGGGTAAAACACCAACGATGCCCCAGACTCAAAAGACCTTACCACGAGTACAAGCACAAAACAAGAACCAACGCACATATCCATCAGGAAGGTTACGCATGCAGTCAGGCCTAGAAGTTCTATGAACTCCTTGCCAAAGGTATAGAAGATGGAAATTTTACCCGATCCATGTGGGCTTATCGAGGAAAAGTCTAGCAAATATCAAAAAGATAAATATAACAGCCACCTATGATAATATCACTTGAAATCAGCTGTCATCTAACAGGAAACGAGTTCACGAGTCCAATACCATGGGTTCACCTACAACTTTTGTTTCAGTCCAAATAAGTAATACTTGCTTGCGACCCTTAATAAAAATGGTAGAGATTTCATTCAATTAAACTTACAATGTTTCCCCTTGCTTTAATCAAACAAGAGTTTACATCAAGAAGTAGGTATAGTAATTCTCTCAACACGTAGAGGCCAAAATAGATGCCAGTTATCCCTCCTCTAGACTAGGTACAACAATCACCATGTACGAGCTTCTAAAAAAAACCCAAATGCCATTTTCTAATCAAACAAAAGTAAGGAATGCCCACAGCTTAAACAAGTTTTAGAACACAACGTCACTATTAATGTACCTTTTAGCAAAACAGGAGGGCCCTAAACAGGAAATACGTATTTATTCAACCAAACAGAGATATGAAGGCTTAACCTTCCATTTAGTAACCTTCAATTATAACTACCATCACAGAATTCTTTTAAAAGAGAGTCATATAAGCAAACAAAACTCAATAATGTTTCCTTCCCTACGAACTAGATTGCATCACTCAAAATTTGCAGAAACCCATTTAGACAAATATGAAATAGAGTAAGCTATAAGGGAGGAAAGACATTCCAAGCAAAACCAGCAAAATTGGATCGAGATTTAAAGGAACAACCAACACAATCAGGCAGCGATATAAACAACCACGAAAACATTTGTCTAGGCGCTATTCAATAGGAAAGAAAATTCATTTCAAGATACTGAAAGAAGGTAGAAAACTATTACAAGGAGTAGATTTAACATGCCTGGTTTAAAACGCCATCTCCATATGCATATGATTGTTTCAATGCCGTTGCTTGCCTTTAACCCAAAGTGCTTTGCGAGCTCGAGCTATCGCCACATTCACGCGGTGAAAAACAGCTACAAAGCCAACCCCATGATTTGAAGCTCGGACACAAGACATAATGATTACCACACGCTCCTGGCTCTGAAAGGCATTTACCGTAATGATAAATAACCTTTTCCTCCATCAGGTTTGAGGACAACATCAAACTCTCGGTGCAAACATTCACTCTCAACTCTTGTATTTTCTATAATTCTCAGTCCAATTCTCAAACACCTTTCTTATCTATTTATTCATGATTCCACACAACACTAACTCACTCTTCAAAAGAACCTCGAGCCACCCCTTCAACTTCCTAAGTTGACCTTTCAATCTTGAAAACTCAAGAAGGTCAGTTCACCTTTCCTAGCAAGTTCAAGAGACAGGAATGTCAAAAGACAAGAACTATCTTTTGCACTTCTTCATCGAGCTAGGAGCATTTTTGAGGGATTAGAGCTCAATAGAGACTCATCAGCTTCTCTAACAATGACCCAAGTTTGAATTTAGAAGCGTGAACAACATTTGCTTCCCATTATTGAGATATACCTGTCTTTAGTGTCTACCCGACTGTGATTCAAACTTCAAGAAGATAATGTTGCCATTCTGCAAGATTCCAGAGCTTTAACATCTTCCTTACGCTGTTATAGACTCAACTTTTACCTGGTTTCTTGAATAACTGATACAGACCTCTGCTACTTCTTTTTTTTTTTTTTTGTTTTGAAAAGGCTTTGAGCACATCGAGGACCTCCTTCAAGTTTGATTATGCATAATGATGGAAGAGTGGCCTTACTCAAACAGTTCCATTCTTGTTTGATTAACCAATTTGTTGAAAACCTCAAAACATAAACTCTGCACATAAAAAAAAGACAACTCATACTGCTTTCTCAACCACTGAGAAACGTATTTAACATCCTTTCCACTTAACTTCGAAAGTTTAGTTCCTTTTGTGATTTCAAAAATCCAGTGCAGCTTTGAAAGATTACTCAAAACCCTAAAACTGTCTTCGAGTTTCCTTTTTGCATAAAAACAACTGTTACAGCTACTGACATGGAGATAACTTACATTATGGTTACCAACAAATTTATTCAAACTCCCAGGATGCACTTCAAAGTTCGTTTGCTCTGGGTCTAAAAAAATATCCTGCTACCTTCCTCTCCCAAGACATTTTCTCCAACATTGCATAGATCTCCTGTGCCCACGGGTGTGATCTGTCACCAACACAAAAAGCATGCGCCATTACTATGGCAAAGCAAACGTGCTTCATGAATATTCTGATCTGAAATAGATCCACCTCCAAGAGACCCTCTCCCATGAGCTACATCGTAAAACAGTAAGGTCTCAGTAGAGGATCTCTGTAATAAATTTCATCGGGTCTCCTGGTAACACTCACACTGTCACTTAATCGATTTTGATGAAAATATCTTGAAGGAGAAATCCCGAATTGAGGATGCATTCTAAATCGAATAAAAAAAACATAGTTGGACGACTCCTTGTTGGAGGCGCCAAAGAAAAAGCTTCTACTACTTTGCAACATGTCTGCTTGTCTAGCTAATTTATATCTAAGCAGCAGCAGGGAAATCTTGTGGATCCCCAACAAGAACACACCATACAACACCCAATGGACGGGAGGAAATGCGCGCTACTTCACTAGCTTGCAGGCTTCATCTAAAACCACCATATCTAACCCATGGCTAAATGCACTGAAAAACTTCCGGTAACTAAAAATATAGAACACAATCTCAAAGATCCCTCGTCATCATTGCAAAACTTGCCTCAAGGTTTGATCGAGCTTCTTCCATGTTAGATCCACCACCTGACGAAGTGACTTCCCAAAATGAAAGGAAAGACAACTCAACTAAGACTTTACCTCATTTCTTCTACTACACTTCAAAGATTTTGCAACATCCGATCATGGCATTGAAACCGAAAGCTGAGCAACAAGATCACACGGAATAAAGAGAAAATGCACAAGAACGATTTTTGGAGAATCCAAACCCTCTCACTGCAACACCAAGAGGACAGAAGGGATTTCACCAAACGAATCCACAAAAAAAAAGAAATTCATCCCAAAATCATCCATGGAGTCTCAAGCATTCGTGGTTTTGGGCAAGAAGCAGAGACCACGTGACAGAGAGATGGTAAGTCAAAAGAATTAAAGATCTGGGGCAGGTGCGCCACCAACTAGGTGGTTGGAAGGAACACGCCAAAAGGAAACATCATTCTCCACCTAATCCAATGATAAGCCAAAGCATAAATTTTTTTATTTTATCTTACATTTTGGAGCCCCGTTAAAAAAAACAGCCAGCCTCATCCTCAAGATGGCATTACATTCTCCTCCCCTTAAGAAAGCATCATCCTCGATGCGACATTACACAAGGAAAAGAAATGGTTCGCAACCAAGAAGAGGCAGAGAGAATTACACCTATGGTTTAAAATTTAACTGATAAAGCACGGCCACAGGGTAGCCTTAGGAACATTTGGTAGAATTTTTAACTTTAAATGTTCTGTGAAGATTGGCGCTTCTTTCTTGTTCATCATTTCATTAGTCTCTTTCCATTAGCATTATTCTTAGTTTAATTGCTTTTAAAATTTCATTGAAGAGTTTTGTTTATTCTTTATTGTGGGTGCCCAACATGAATCTAACACAACACCCTATCAGGTTCACAAGACACTACTGATTCACAAGCACACAAGTATATACTTCAAGATTGTATTACACCACAAAAGGTTACACAATTACGGAAATAGAATAGGCACACTCCACATAACATAGTACTCACATCACACATCAATGACTCGACATACCAAAATACTTAACCAAAAAAAGTACTACAATCCACTAGACATTTCCTCAATTTGCATCAATGAAAACTCACATAACACCAAACAAATGCCACAGTACATAGTGTCCACAAGGGGATCAATGACATAACCACAACATCACAACACATATCCATCTGACATGAGTAACACATACATCAAAAGACCACTACCAAACATCACAATAACTCAACATATATCCTGAAACATCAACCATATAGACAAATATCATAAGCCTCCCTCAAACTCTTATGCCTCCTCAAGCCTCCTCCCTCAAGTCTCTTATGCCTCCCTCAAGTCTCTTATGCCTCCCTCAAACTCTTATGCCTCCCTCAAGTCTCTTATGCCTCCCTCAAACTCTTATGCCTCCCTCAAACTCTTATGCCTCCCTCAAACTCTTATGCCTCCCTCAAGGAGGCCGGTTGTCCCTATGGTCCAAGACACATAGAGTTCGAACACTCCTAACCCAAGTGACATAATAACGCGTGGTTCAACAACCCGCTAGTTATATGTACCCCTTGGGGCGTACCCCCATACAACGAAGCGGGTCCATAGGTCCAACCAATCCATGGTGCATCCCATGACCCTATTCCACACATCACGACATTAGAACCAAAGACAACAATCCAATCAAAGTGCCAAGTGGCAAAGTACAAGCCTTGGGCAAGGCGGTAAGAATTCCAAATTTAAAAGAAGACCCCAAATCAAGCTAAAATAAATGGCCAAATAGCCAAAGTTAGTATCAAAATCCCCATGTTAGTGCCACAAACCAAGGAAATGCCCAAAATTGTAAAGCATTGCAATCAAGAAAAGATGCTGGTCCTTGCAAAATAAAGTAAAAGCTCAATTTACGAATAAAATCAACTTATAATAATGTCACATTACGATAACTGTGTGGCCTTATCTAGCCACCAAAGGGGTACTCAACGAGTTGCTAGCACTCGGAACATCGAGCCTCAGCTCGTAAAATACATATCAATAATACAATTGTCATCACCTCCATCTGAATCATCCCGCCACCCTTCGACAAGGCTAAACATAGTCATAGATACACTAAGGTTGCATACATACAACCACATAGGGAGAGAGGAAAGAATCACATGTTATCTACTAAACCGAGTTTTAGCTCGAGTTATTGACCCATGGTACACCATTCCTCACTCTCAACATACACTTCTACCGATTTCCCTCAGGATCGGTTAGCGTAAGGTTCACAACATAACATACAACAACATCACTAACATAATGGTGGCACACACGTAACTACCATAACGTCTCACGTATGGTATGCATACAGGGTAGATCACAATCATACATCCACAGGTGTAATACATCACTTTACCACATTCTGCACCCAAAGTGCAATCACCATACGATAGGGTTCATACACTCACCGTATGACCCAAAATCACAACATGAAGCATTACCTATTTGCACAGACATACATACGATGAACATAGTACATCACAACATAACATACATTGCAACATAACAAGGTGGTACACATGTTTCTTTAGAACATGGTAAAAACATCATGATACAACTCGTTTCTTTTAACATCAACTAGTCATACAACACATTGATACACCCACATATCACAATATGCCACAATGCTCCAACACTACGTCATCCACATTAGAATTCTTTTCACACATCACAAACACATATAATTCACACGTGAACTCTTCCTAGAATCCATAAGAAGGAGAGAGAATACTCCCATCCCCAACATATCAACATGATCACAAACACGCACAAGGTGACATACACATCACGTGCGTTCACAATATCACAATTACGACAATAATCACATCACGCTTAAAGCACATTACTCTTCCAATATCTACCACCATCATGCAACATCATCATCATCATGCAAGATCATCATGTAACACCACCACCACCATGTAACATCACATACAACACCAATCCGGCCCATAGGTTCGAGAGCATGAACCTACGCTCCGATACCAAATGTAACGACACCAAAAAATACAACACACACAACACACAATGAAATACAGGATAACTTTTTTTTTTTTTTTTTTTTGACACAACACGACACAACATGTCGTCACAAGGTTACAACCAACACTAGGAACCACTTGTTACGGGGAGACCACAAGGTCAACACGGAAACGTTCACACCTATCAAGGACAATGTACTCTTCTTTTGACAAGACAACATGGAAGTCCAATCCACATGACACACTCACAACTAGGGCATCCCATGAGAAATTTCTTGTTAAATTTTCTTGTTTACTAAAGTGTCTCTTAATTCTTAACTTACGTTCTTATAAAATTTCATGTAATGATTCACACAATTCTTTTCACAAGGGAGAACTTCTTTATTTTCAACTATTGACTAAATAGCTTAAGGCCAAGCTTTCTAAACTAGGATCATCAATTTTATGTCCAAATCTTTCTTATTCATTTGATTTTAGAACATTTTCCATTTCTTACAAGGTTAATTAATCTTACTCAAGCCACTAACACATGTTCCACAACTCTATTGCACAGGTGAAGGCATAAGCTCCGATTGAGTGGAAAGTACCGCTTAGGGTTCATAACAATAACCTTCTTGTTTAAGGATTAAATTTTGACCTTGCTTAAGAAATATCACCATGAATCAAGGCAAGGGTTAACAGAACAGGACAACAAAATTTAGCTTCAGGGTCACATTGTTTACTATCAATCTTTCATTGAGGTTAAGAGTTTATCAAGATTGGTTAAATGTTCCATCTAGACTTTACTTAATTAAGTTTGACAAAGGAGAACATTTCAAACGATAGAGAGATATTTAAGGTTTTATTAATCACTTTCACTCCTACTTATTAAATCCTATCATCTTCTAAAATCTAACCATTGATTTCACCATGAGATCATTTAAGATTTCACCATAAAAGGATAATGTTTATTAGCTTGGCTCAAATAAAAAAAAATAATAAGTTAGGGTTCATATTTCATTACAAAAGATAGTTTCCTCTTGATTGTTCCAGTCTCAAAGGTTATCAAGTAGATCACACCTACATAATATATTCATATATATAAATTTTTAGTTTAACTTTTATCGGATTATCCAGCACTTTATAGTGCTTACAACTCATTTCTACTAAGCCTTAGGAGGATTTACAACTCAACATTTTAACTCAAGAGCAAAGTTTAACAAGACTCGTTTACGAAACAAAACAAGGTTATATCAATTCATTCCAACATGATGCACAAATCAAAGGGACATACTATCTCTATTGAACCATGACTAGGGAGCAAGAGAGTAATAACATGGAACATGCCACACTACTATTCTAAGGATTTAAAAAAATACACTAGAATATCCCATAACCAAGCGGTAATCAAATTTCATCTTTCACATGTTATCCAAACAAACCAAAGTTTCAACAGATTACAACAACAATACTCTACAATACATTCGACATTTTTACAAGGTACTTCAAAAATTGTACAGATGATGAACCTTTAACACTCTTTTCCTCTAGTCTACTCGCATAATCCATCTCGCACAAATATTAACTAAAGTCAGTTTAAAAGAACCGAGCATGTTAAGGCTACACATTGCAACAAAAGCTAACATTTAACAATATCAAGAAAGGAATGTTCTAATTCAAAAATGGATTAAAACACAACCCACAACTCTAAAATTATTCACATGAGAAAGAAATCTAAACCATCCAACAAGGAGAAAGTCAAAATACCAGTTAGAACAAAATCACATAAAACAAGGCAAGACCTTATGGGTTAGGAACAAGAAAGTCAAGAGTGTTGATATCTCCTTCATGTAATCCTATGGATTACGTGATTGGAATCCAAAACTTACTCCATCCAACTAAAGGGGTCCAAGATAAGACAAAACGTACTAATTATGATCGTAGGCGCGAAGCAAAACGACGTTATCCAATTCTCCCAGGGGGCTTCATAGTAATATGGGTTCGACGCCCTTAAAAGAACACAACAATAGTTTCGGTTTTAACCAAGGAGTTTACCACTACCTCCTTATAGGATTTCTTAAACGTAGCACTAGTTAACCAAAACAAATCCACTTTTCCAAAAGCGTACAAAAGAGACACAGAAAGGGCCATTATTCTACCAACAAACCCTATCCTAATCGTCAACTTCTCTACATAATATAAGGGAAGACTAAACCCAAAAGTCGTTAGTAATTTTTATATAATTCAGACAATGTCAATAAACATTAAAATAAAATTTGATTTCCTTAACAAGGCCACAAAATGGGACCTTTTAGTAACCAAGTTTGAAGTATAAGGTATTCGAGTTCGAAACAAAGGGATTCGATACGCAGAGGGTAAAACACCAACGATGCCCCAGACTCAAAAGACCTTACCACGAGTACAAGCACAAAACAAGAACCAACGCACATATCCATCAGGAAGGTTACGCAGTGCAGTCAGGCCTAGAAGTTCTATGAACTCCTTGCCAAAGGTATAGAAGATGGAAATTTTACCCGATCCATGTGGGCTTATCGAGGAAAAGTCTAGCAAATATCAAACAGATAAATATAACAGCCACCTATGATAATATCACTGAAATCAGCTGTCATCTAACAGGAAACGAGTTCACGAGTCCAATACCATGGGTTCACCTACAACTTTTGTTTCAGTCCAGCTAGTAACAGCTTGCTTGCGACCCTTAATAAAAATGGTAGAGATTTCATTCAATTAAACTTACAATGTTTCCCCTTGCTTTAATCAAACAAGAGTTTACATCAAGAAGTAGGTATAGTAATTCTCTCAACACGTAGAGGCCAAAATAGATGCCAGGTTATCCCTCCTCTAGACTAGGTACAACAGTCAACCATGTACAGTTCTAAAGCAAAACCCAAATGCCATTTTCTAATCAAACAAAAAGTAAGGAATGCCCACAGGCTTAAACAAGTTTTAGAACACAACGTCACTATTAATGTACCTTTTAGCAAAACAGGAGGGCCCTAAATAGGAAATACGTATTTATTCAACCAAACAGAGATATGAAGGCTTAACCTTCCATTTAGTAACCTTCAATTATAACTACCATCACATAATTCTTTTAAAAGAGAGTCATATAAGCAAACAAAAATCAATAATGTTTCCTTCCCTACGAACTAGATTGCATCACTCAAAATTTGCAGAAACCCATTTAGAAAAAATGAAATAGAGTAAGCTATAAGGGAGGAAAGACATTCCAAGCAAAACCAGCAAAATTGGATCGAGATTTAAAGGAACAACCAACACAATCAGCAGCGATATAAACAACCACGAAAACATTTGTCTAGGCGCTATTCAGTAGGAAAGAAAATTCATTTCAAGATACTGAAAGAAGGTAGAAAACTATTACAAGGAGTAGATTTAACATGCCTGGTTTAAAACGCCATCTCCATATGCATATGATTGTTTCAATGCCGTTGCTTGCCTTTAACCCAAAGTGCTTTGCGAGCTCGAGCTATCGCCACATTCACGCGGTGAAAAACAGCTACAAAGCCAACCCCATGATTTGAAGCTCGGACACAAGACATAATGATTACCACACGCTCCTGGCTCTGAAAGGCATTTACCGTAATGATAAATAACCTTTTCCTCCATCAGGTTTGAGGACAACATCAAACTCTCGGTGCAAACATTCACTCTCAACTCTTGTATTTTCTATAATTCTCATTCCAATTCTCAAACACCTTTCTTATCTATTTATTCATGATTCCACACAACACTAACTCACTCTTCAAAAGAACCTCGAGCCACCCCTTCAACTTCCTAAGTTGACCTTTCAATCTTGAAAACTCAAGAAGGTCAGTTCACCTTTCCTAGCAAGTTCAAGAGACAGGAATGTCAAAAGACAAGAACTGTCTTTTGCACTTCTTCATCGAGCTAGGAGCATTTTTGAGGGATTAGAGCTCAATAGAGACTCATCAGCTTCTCTAACAATGACCCAAGTTTGAATTTAGAAGCGTGAACAACATTTGCTTCCCATTATTGAGATATACCTGTCTTTAGTGTCTACCCGACTATGATTCGAACTTCAAGAAGATAATGTTGCCATTCTGCAAGATTCCAGAGCTTTAACATCTTCCTTATGCTGTTATAGACTCAACTTTTACCTAGTTTCTTGAATAACTGATACAGACCTCTCTATCTGGTTCTTTTTTTTTTTTGTGTTTTGAAAAGGCTTTGAGCACATCGAGGACCTCCTTCAAGTTTGATTATGCATAATGATGGAAGAGTGGCCTTACTCAAACAGTTCCATTCTTGTTTGATTAACCAATTTGTTGAAAACCTCAAAACATAAACTCTGCACATAAAAAAAAAACAACTCATACTGCTTGCTCAACCACTGAGAAAAGTATTCAACATCCTTTCCACTGAACTTCGAAAGTTTAGTTCCTTTTGTGATTTCAAAAATCCGGTGCAGCTTTGAAAGATTACTCAAAACCCTAAAACTGTCTTCGAGTTTCCTTTTTGCATAAAAACAACTGTTACAGCTACTGACATGGAGATAACTTACATTATGGTTACCAACAAATTTATTCAAACTCCCAGGATGCACTTCAAAGTTCGTTTTCTCTGGGTCTGAAAAAATATCCTGCTACCTTCCTCTCCCAAGACATTTTCTCCAACATTGCATAGATCTCCTGTGCCCACGGGTGTGATCTGTCACCAACACAAAAAGCATGCGCCATTACTATGGCAAAGCAAAAACGTGCTTCATGAATATTCTGATCTGAAACAGATCCACCTCCAAGAGACCCTCTCCCATGAGCTACATCGTAAAAATTTCTTCATCGGTCTCCTGGAACACTAAGGTCTCGATTTTGAGAGGATCTCTAATAAATTTCATCAACATAGGTCTCCTGGTAACACTCAACTCGGCATTACATCAATCATATTCATCTATAAAATGGATTGTTTCAAAACATCTATCGTGATCTAAAAGGCACACCTTCAAAAGAAAGATTTTGATCCATGTTTTATCAACTATCTAAGGTTGATCTTAGGGGCAACGTATTTAGTGAGGTCTATGTTATCAATGATGAGCATATGTCATGAGGAAATACTAAGAAGTATTGTCATCCAATTTGACATAAGCCCCTAACTTGTTGACAATGGCTTTAAAGTACTGTTTCATTCTAGATTTGGATGGGAAAGGATGGTAATCTAACCTAGATAGGCTTAGAATCAAAGGGGGATTTTGTATAATCAAAGACATGGTAACAAGGTTTGACCATGAGACCATGATCCCCCCAAACCCAATATTTCCCATCTATAATGTCCTTGTCTTCAATGTATATTCAAAGACAACAATAATGAAGTATGTAGAGCATGGCTAGAGCTCCACTTTACCTTTGATATTCGACTCCATCTCTCGGGTTATAAAATTTTCTACAAGTTTATTACTATGAAATATTCTTTCCATCATGATTTTATAATTGTCCATACAATGCTCAAAAATTCCATGTTAACATAGAAGATAATGTTGGGAAGATTATGGATTATACCTTTACATCTTATTATTTTTTGATGAGTAGTGCACACTCATTGGGCACTAGATTCATAGATGTTCGACATCTCTCGTTAATACTTCAGAGGAAATATATAGAAGATTTATAATTACGAGTAAGCATACAACTAAACTAGTGATCTCCTTCAACCTAAGAAAATACGAATAAGGGGAATCCACGCTTTCAAAGTCACCCAAGGCATGATCCTGGCCTCAACCATTTTGGCTCTCCATGTCGGGTATCTCTAGGCCTTGCACTTAGAAAGATTTGATCCTTGGTGGGCTCACTAAAAGCCTAACAACATTACCAATAGACCAAGGGCCTAACATTTAATTTTTTTTTTTATAGATTTTTAAAATATTTTTCTTCAAATCTATTTTGATATATATACTAAAAACAAGGTCCAAACTGCATGGAATATTTTAAGTATTTGTAGTTTCCACTATTCTTCGACACTTATTAGATTTTGATTTCGATTATTTTTTACTATGACATGGATATTATCAGTATCATTTTGGTTAGCATGATGTTAGATGATAGAGATATTCTGACCATTGATGGATTTTGATTCATAGTATGATTTGTATGATTTCTTAGAGACATAGTGAGACATTTTATATTGATGATGATGATGTGTTTTTGCATATATATTACTAACATTTGGCATTTTCTTCGTGTTTAGTAGGATTTAGCATTTGAACTAATCTTGAGATCTTGTGGATATTGATAAAAACATGGAATCGAGATGTTGTTAAAATTTTATACAAATGATAACATTTTTAGTGGATATGATGATTTAGCTATATGTGGATGGTTATTGATTTATGTGTGAATATTTTATCTTTGATGTTTTGATCTAGCCACGAGGCTGAAGGAGATATTGTGTACTTTTTTAGGTAATTATATCACAACAATCAAAAGGGGGATTGTATATGAACCGCATCAGAATACTAGATGGATACAAAGAAGGTCACCATGGTAACTTTTGTAATGTTTTTATTTTGTTTTATTTATCTAGGGGCTCCCCATGGGGAGATGACCTCCAATTGTGACCATGGGATATGTGTGTAATTCTTCACTTTTATTTTATTTATTGTAGAGTATGCGGTTTATTGTGATGGAATTTATTTAATAATATTTGATTAATGTGCTTTTAGTAATTAATAAAATCATGTTGTGAAGTTATATGGAAATGTGACAAAATGCATCATTTAATACAGTAGTTTCTCTTTTGGAGTTTGTGTTTTTCATTAAGTGTAAGTGACTTTGAGTGTTGTACACTGTACTTTACCTTGGAATTTCTTATTTGGGCTTAAGGGCCATTTTTAGAGCCTTGTGGGACAAGATAAGATTTTCCCACACCTTTTAATTTCATATAACAACCCTACCTATGAATTGGGGGCTGAAAAATATACCCCGTGATGTGTTTTGTAAGAAAAAAAGTGACATTTATTACACTTTCATTATATGGGTTTTAAATTATGTCCTTAGGGGTGTGGGTTGGGATTGTGTTTGTAAGAGACTTGTCATTCTTCTCAACCCCAATTTATTGTGCATTGGGGTTGAGGTTTGACGTGTGATGTAGAGTTGATGATAAGTGATGTGGCATCTTATATGGAGCCACCTCACCCTCCTCTTTCCTTTTTATATTTATGCAAGTTTATTATTTTGTTTGGGGTTTACTTCATTTTCATTTTGTGTTACTTGTATTTTGGAGTTAGAGAGTTTTGTAGTGTTTGTTGAGTTTTGAAAGCTTTTTGGAGTTGCATTGAGCTTGAAGGATCTTGGAGTGTGATTCGTGGATCAAGTTCTTACCATCAAAGGTGGGTGCTATAGTGTTTTTACATGTTTGTTTTGATATGTGTGTTTTGCATGTATGTGAATGATTTATGTGCTTGTTGGGATCTTGGGTAGAATGCGTAAGTTTGTGTAGAGAAGGCTATGGGGATATTATATGTAAGGAGGCATAAGAGTTTATTTCATGTTTTTCGAGGGAGTTGGGTTGAGTACCCCACCTTAGTTAAAAGAACGCTTACGTTTCTTACTTGGTTCTTTTGAGGGATACACAAGATATTTTAAGGACGCATAAGAGAATGTGGGAGGTATGAAAGGATCTTGAGGGAGGTATATGAGTTGTGTAGGGTTTTTGAGATATATATTGAGGGTGTTAAAGTGGTATCCTAATCCCAACGGAGGCATAAGAGTTGTGTAAGGGTTTTGAGATGTATATTGGAGGGTTTAAAGGTGAGCACATAATCCCATCAGGAAGCATAAGTGATCTCCCCATAGATCCTTGCTCCATTAGCTTTACATTTTCAAGCCATGTGCATTTTGATAGTTTCATGTTCTGATTGATCTTGTGTTGAATGTGTGTTATATGGTTGTAAAATTTTGTATTGTGATGTTGAAACATTGTGTAGTTTCCATGAGTTGGATCCATCCTTTATTGCATTTTGGTTGGGGCATGGGGGCCAATGAGGAGGATAGCTTCTTATCCTCATTGGATTATTGGTTGGGTGGAGAGTGTTTCCTATCCCTCATTTTCAATTTTGTGATTACAATGAATACATGCTAGAGATTTTGTTCAAGATTTGGGAGTTGGAGCATTTGTTGAAGTCAAAACAATCCTTTATTATAGAAATTTTATCAGTAGTTCCTAGTTAAGGTGGAAGACTAGTACACTTGTATTTTAAAATAAATGTTACATCAGTAAGTTTCATTTACCAAGTTGTATTATTATATTTGAAGGAAATTCATAAAATAATGTGTATTTTCCTTCCTCTTCAAATTATGTGTATGTAAAGGAATGATTTAAATGGATATCATGTTTAAATTTTATCTTGTGTTAAAAGAAAAGAAAGTCAGTAAATCTTAATATTTGATCAAAAATTTAATTCGAAAGTTTTCAAAGCTTTATTTTGGTTTGAAACAAATAACACTCTCTCGGTTTTGATATATTTAAAATTAGAGTTGTCTCTTAATTCCTATATTGCTTCAAACATTCTTTTTTTTGAGATCTCTCGGGCTACACAGTGATCGATGACGGTCTCCTCAATCAAGGCGTTGGTTTTCTCGAAAGCATCGACATCGGTCATTGTTTCATGTTTAAAGTTGTGAAATTTTAAATCTTATCTTAGATTTAAATTTAAATGATATTGTGACTTTCTCAACAAACCCAAATTTAATATATGATTGTTGAAATGTTATTTAGAAAAGTGTAAATAAATAATGTAAAAGATATGCTAAAATTTATAGAAATAGAGTCAATTGACATCAACCGATGTCGTTGACTAAACCACCATCGGCATTCCTATGACCGACATCGTCATCAGATACTGCATAGATTTTAATTTTTCAAACTAGAAAGACATTTTTGGTGCTTTTGTTTGAATCAGCTTATCCTCGAGACTATTATGCTTTCATTAAATTGAATAATAAGTTACTCCTGGTACAAAAACAATATATTTTGAATTTAAAATAATAATTTAAAATATACTAAAGCCACAAAAATGGCATCGGTAGTGGAATCAATGTTGGTAGACATCAAGTTAATGTGGTCGGTCAAGAGACTGTCGTTGATCACCTGTGTGTGGATTGTTTTTTTTTTTTGAAAACATATTTCTTACCAAACCATTGGCTCTTATGGATCTAAACTTCATGTAAATGCAAATCTGGGCTATGTGGGCCGTGTATGCTTGTTTGGACCCATACTCCAACCTGCGTAAAGGGATTTAAATACATTAAACTCTTGATCTACAAAATGGGTTTCTTCCCCATCAATGAAAACAAAAAAATAGAGAACTAATCAACAATAGATCTCAAAATAGATCTAGGATACATGTTTGCATTGAATTTAAATAACTAGGATGCTTTATCAAATCTAAGATTCGACTATTCTAAAGGCGGAGGCATTTGGATGGAATCCCCTTCTTCTTGCACATTGGATCCAAGAAGACTCCTCCATGGGTTTCCCTTGATCCATGACATCCACTCCTTCAACCTCCAAACCAAAGAGAAACAAATGAATGAGCTTAGACTAATAAATGCTTAAGAAAAGTCCCTTAAGGATGATTAGGTTTATTTTGGGTAGATCTAATCTTGTGGTCCCTATTGATTTGATCCAAGCATTAAAAATCAAACCTATGAATTTTTGTGAGAATATCCATATCATGGTTATAAAATTTTAAATAAATCAAATGTATGTGTAATTGGATGAAGGCGGTCACTTAGGGCTCTAGTCTGTTAAGTTAAAAATGTAACCCTTCTAGTAGATTTTAGTGAATAATTCAATGGACTTTAAAGAAAATAATTTAAGGTAACTAAGGTAACTAGGAATAAGGGTTTATTAAATGTGGACTCGAATGTTAGTTCCGAAGAAGGAAATTATTTAGACTAGTAAGATAAATTAATGGACACTTATCTAGTGATGATAAATAAATTTACATTACGATCGGATTAAGAATAATTAATTAATAATATAGACTGGATCTATCCTATGAAATGCAACTTTTCTAGTATAAAATAATTAAACATATATTAGGCCCTAGGGTTTGACACCTTTACAACCTGTAACTTTAAAAAACAAAATCGTCGCAACTTTTCGATAATTATTTAAGGATTAATGTGGTTTTAGAATTTTGATTTTGTGTGCATTACAATATCTTTTAAAATAACAATTTTCATCATTCCCTATGCTCATAGCCTATCACAAAGTTCACTTTCCACAATTATAAAATCCTAATATATCATATTTCTGTCAAGAATTCTACCAAATAATTCACATGACTTGAATATGCTTTTAACATTTTACACACATTTGTAGAAGTGTATTCTACCTTGCAATATATGATAAAAATACCATTTCAATTTTCTTTCGACATCTACTACCATTTTCTTGAATATTTTTAGAAAAATTAATCAAATTTCCTTTTCATTGGTTCATGTTTTGTCTAAGAATGTGCGATCCTCGAAAACTTTTCAGCACAAACTACATTTATTGCTCGCAAAGGAAAATGAAAAATAAATACTTGAGCCAAGTTGTACGTTATGTGATTGAAATGGGCCATTTAACCACTCCTAGTCAGTTTTCCAAATGCATTGATTTTTTTATCATTGGGTTTAAAATAATATCAAATTTGAAAGATTCATATAGATATTTATTCATTAGTACATTATAACGTAAACTATTTCTTCATTTGTATATTGTGTAAGATATTTATTCATTTAATGTATATTATGTAAGCTATTTATCGATTTGTATATTATGTTGTTTCCAACACATTTAACGAATTTAAAAAGTTACAAACATCACGCCTAGAATCTTCACTTTTGGACAGTTAGTATTCTATTTTATCTTACATTTGTTAATCCATATAATTGTAATATGATATTGCTTGTTGTAGAATGGTTCATACAATGATTGCGAGTCTCTCAATCTTTAATGTTCAGGTTTTCGCAGCATTTAAATAATCATGTCAATGTGACTATTCCTTGACAGCCAATGTTCAAGAAAATGGTCATTGAAGAAGGTATGGGCACTCCTTCAAAGTTTCTCATCATCGTTCAGTATGTGGTGTCTTCCATTGATGTGTTGTGTACGATAAAATTATAGTTTTCGTTTTTACCTCTTCTCATGTACTATGACAATTGCACCTTTTAGAATAGATGGGTGTTCTCATGCAGTATTCAGTTAGTTTAACCTAATGCACCCAGTAGCTATCTTCCTTAATATGTTAATTGTGTATTCTATTTATGCCTCTGTGGATGTGAAGATAGAATGAACTATGGTCAAACACAAGTTTTTCCGTAAGAAGCACACTTGACAGGCTTAAGAAAAAAAATGGAGCGAGAGGCTTGGTGGTTTTTGCAATCATGATCTTTGTCGGCTTTAAGATTGAAAAGTATAATATTTCTTTCATATTTTTACCCAAAAGTATTTCATATTCTTATTTTAATCTTCTCTTCCCAATTCATACACTACTATTGGTGGTTTACCATCATGTGCTTTTACAACGTTTGCATTCAAAGTTGCAGGACAACATCTTATTGGAATTTTCTATATTTATCAAAATATAATTTACATCTCATGTTGAAAAAATGGTTATAAAGCAAGGAAAAGATGTTCCTTCCAAAATTATCATCATTATCCAGACTGTGGTTGTGGGAATTGATGTGATGTGGATGTATATCATTGCACCGGTCCAGAATCAAGAAATGACTTTTATCGGATCTTGTAGTTTTCCTCTTCCTATCAATCCTTTTGTTGAAAGGTCATGGAAACTTCCAAGTGAATGTGGAGAGAATTTATTTCTTAATTTTCAATTCAGTTTCTTTATAATGTAAACTCCGATCCTCTTCCAAATTTTTGAATTGAATATATCAAAACAAATCACAACTATTTATATAGACCCATCTTCAAAGTTTCGTTTTCATGTATTACTTTTCCTGATTTTTTATATCAGCCTATTGGAGTTACCCTTCGACCCTTGGATTCATTGATCGTATAATCAAAACAATAGTGATTCTTCATGTTAATAGTGATGTTGGCACATGAGTTTATGGATTTTTTAAATGTCTCTCAAAGGATGTATAGTGTGTTGGAAAACTAGTTAGAATGAGCTACAAATCTCTGGTGACATGTTCGGAGGAGGTGGAACGGTTTAATTTTGTTTCAATAAACTGGTGTACCACTCTAATTTTGTTTTAGTTTTGTTATATTCTCTTCTTCATATTAAAAATAAATAAAAAATTGTCCCTTTTTTTTGGTAGAAAATACAACCTATTTTTTATATTTATAATACTAATCACTAGGCTTCTTGGGTTCCATTGATGATAATTAAAGATTGATTGCGCTACACAAGAAATTTATTTATATTATTCTTACTATTCACATTTTTAAATTCCTTACATTCAAATTGTCTCTAGAGAGATAATATTTGGGATTAAAGCTATATTGTCTTTAGACAGCAGACAAAAATTAGAGACTTTGAGATCCAAAAATTAGTATTCTATATCATATCTAGAGAAACAAAAATGATAGTTTATCTCAAGAGAGAACAAGCTTTAGTCTATATCATCTCTAGAGAGATGATTTTCTCGAGACAATAGTTAGAGATAGATGCTTTGAGACAATATTTGAGACAAAATGCAACATTGTTTTTGTATCAATTTGAGACGATTTGGTCTAATATTTTTCTATTTTTGTCTCAAAACAACCCATTATATTATTGTGGGTCCTGCCTTTTGAGCCCAAGATCATATCATGCTTTTGGATGGAATTATTTCGAAAAATAACCTATCATGCAAAATTGTTCAAGCCATTAACAAGTAGATTAAACTCCTCAACTTGTAGTAAAATATAAGAGGTTGAATCATTACCTCATGGAAAACTTTTTCCACGAGACCTCCATGGTTTCTTCCTAGAAGCACCATGATAATCTGCCATAGTGTTAATAATTAGAAAATTTGAATAAGAGGCCATTATCAAATTTTTACTCTAAGGTGGAATTGCTTAAAAACAAAAATAAATACAAGCACAAGCGAAATAAATTCCATATAGAGTTATATGATGAGGGACAAACACTAAGTAATGAAATCTATATAAAAACATAACAAAACATTAGACAATTAAATAATTATTCATTCTAAAAATACCTTCTTACTTGATCGATTGTGATAAAGATATTTTTGGTAAGTTTGATTAGGGGTGAATTGGAATAGTAGGCATGATTTTGCATCCAATGAAATACATTGATGATTTTGTTCGATAGTGATAAGGAGATTTATGATTAGTTTTAATAAATCGATGAAACATTATATGAAATCTTATTAGTCATTTAAAAATTTTGAAATAAAGTTTTAAATATTTTATAATTTATCGATAATTTTGTAAAAGTGGTTTATATTAGCTATCACTTTTTGTCAAATAATTTTATACTTAATTGTAATACTGGGGAAAAATTTAATGTGATAATATTTTTCACAATCATTTTAAAATAATAAATTTTTGATTTGATTATAGATTAAAATTTTCTGATTTCAATAAAGTGATAATTGTCTACATGTTTTGTAGATTTAAGTTCATCCGAGCTAAAGTTGGCATTGGAGGTATCTGTAACATCGGTAAAATCAACCCACTTGAGACCCAAGAACAACCTAGGATTAGTTAGGAAAATTATGGATTTTTTTTTTTGTTTAAAAGAGTCTACAACTAAGTTACAAGACAACAGTTGTCGCAAGCAAGTTTAAAAGCCAAATACTATTAATAGCTTATAGTTTTATTAATACCAAAATTATCAAAAATCACAAGTTCGAAACTTAGGTTAGATTAATCAATTGGATTAAGAGGGTAATTTCTCACTATACCACTGGTTTATTGCTATTTCCACTAGCAGAACCTATGCAAGTCTCACGATTTTGCCATTCGGGGTTGGGATCTCATCCCAGTAGAGTATTCCAGGCTGCGAAAAGAAAGGAATGAAAGAGGGAGAAGAGAAAGAACAGATCCGAAGGGAGAAAAGAAATGAATTCCAAAGTAGAAAGGTCAGAAGATTTATGTTTTTAGTTTGGTAGTAAACAGAGCCAAACCTACTTGCATAAATAAACAAAGCAATACTGATAAACAAATGACGGAAAAGTAGATATGAATCCAACAGATTAAACACATACAGATCTAACGTAAGAAAGATCTAATGTATAACACAGCTATTGAGCACAAAGTCTGAATAATTGTATTACTGTTCTTTTCTGTTACAAGAAAGTTCAAAGTCTTTCTCTCCTCACTTCTATTTCTATCTGAAAAATGTTCACCTCTTTTAGAATATAACAAGTATTCTCATATTTATAGAAAATGAGGAGGAGAGAAGGCAAAATGGAGCCAACCACTTATTTACAAAGATATTTACAAAATATCCAAAAGTCATGTTGACTTTGACAACTTTGATGGATGACATCATCCCATGATGCAACATGGATGATGTCATTATTTGTGCCAACACATTTTTAGACATTTCAAAAAGAAAGTCGGAGAATAGAGAGGAGAAGAAGAAGAAGAAGAAGAAGAAGAAGAAGAAGCTATTCATCATCATCATCCTGCGGCCGAAAAGGGGTCGCCTGTTTCTGGTGCTGCTCAGGTGATGATATGTGGAACTGAGCGCGGTATTCCAAGAACTTGCTGATCATTGGCCCAAATTGATCCTGTGATGGATCCTTGTGCCGTTCACTGATTGCTTCGCAAGTCTCCCGCTCGTCTATGAGCTTTTCCGGGAGTTTGGAATAATCTTTCTCCGCCTCGATAAGGAAACCGATGAAGTCCCTACAGGCCAGTAAGTTGTTGATGGACTCGGTGTCGAACGTGACTTCTGGCCCTGTCCCTTGAGAAGCTATCTCCTTGAAAACCCGGATAGTATCATCAGCTGATCTCAAGGTGAGGGAAGGAGTGAGCAACCCTGGAGTCATAGATAGAACAATTTTCTCCATTTGATGCATTGCATCTAGGGCCTCTTCCTTCACCTTGTCTATCTTTTCCAAAACGAATTCTAGCTGATCTATCCGATAGTCTAGAGTGGACATAGTTTTGTTGAGGGCCCTTGGATGGCCGAAGACTCCGAACTTGACCAGATCTTCGACTGAACAGTCGAACATTTGTTGGAAGGTCTCGTGCTGGAGTCTAGCATGCTCTAACTCTTCTGATATTGGGCCTGCTAATGTTTGGAGTTCCTTGTTCGCCTTCTCGATGTTCAGGTATAAACTGATATACTCGGCGATTACTTTTTCACTATCTTTGATGATCTGGCTCCTCCAAGCAGAAACGGCCATGCCCTGCTCACCAATCTTTGAATATTCATTGATCTTCTCCTGACTGAGCAGCTCAGGAGTTTCGGCGGCAGTTGTGGGAGGTGCACTTCCCATCTTCTGTAAGGCTTGAAGCAGATACTTGTTCTGCTCCTTCAGTAGCCTTTTTTCCTCTTTCGTTTCCTGAAGCTTCTTGCAGAGTGCATCCACTGCGGAAAGAGCTTCCCCCTGGAGACTTTCTGAGGATGTCCCCATTGTGACTTGGGTCACGGTGAAATCTGTCTGGAGACAGATCTTCTTTCTCTTTGAGGGGGTCAGGTATGCTATTTCCATGACTCTCTCACCGCAGCTTTTGAGAAGCGTGTAACCGGCTTGTGCTTCTTCACTCCTTTAGCCGGAATGACCGAAAAGTCCATCGGAGCGATGGGGACTTTCCTCTTTTGTTGGCTCAGCTGCTGAGAGATCCAAGCTGGTCCTATAGAAGAAGGACCAGAGACAGAGGGGGAGGCAGCAACGGTAGAAGAGGGGAAAAACGTGGAGACACGCGGCGGCGGCATCGAAAGAATAGCCGAGGAAGTGCCCACGGGAGAAAGGGAAACCGCAACCGCAGAAGACATAGGAAGGGAAGGGAGCTCGGAGATGAGGGAAGAAATGGAAGAAGACAAATCAGCGAGGGAGGAGAAGATAGATGAAGAGGCGGGGGAAAGAGTAGAAGAAGGGGCAGAGGACACAACCAAAGGAGTGGTTGCTTGAGTCACTCGAGGAGGGGAAGGAAGAGAAGAAGAAGGGATAGAAGGGACCTCTGGGTCAGAATGACGCCCGACATCCCGGGTGGATGGGCGTATAGGACTATCCTCTCACAATTCTTTCTCTGGCGAATCCAGAGTTATTACTTGTTCAGCTTAAGGAAGAGGACTTTCAGGGGCTTCCTTCCCGAATGGTGCTAGGTTCACCTTCGGCACCTTTGCCTTTCAGCAGCTTCTTTGACCTCGGAGGTGCGTTGCCCAAAGGGGAAGTTGTGAAATCTACCCCGAGGTAGATTAGTCCGTTCATGCGGCACCAATGCTCTGTTCTCCGCATAGTCTCCTTGACCCTCTCCTCAATTGTTTGAGGAGCCTTGCTTCTGTCAATGTCCGGGAAGGGCCAATCATCCCCTTCTCGTGTCATTATACACTTTGTCTACTTCGTCTTCCGTGGTTTGGAAGCCTTTGGGGACAATGGCCACTCCGTATTGGATGATTTCCGTTAATGCCAAGCGAGAGTGATCCTTTCTTCTGAGTTCCACCTCATGGAGAACGTCAATGTAAATATCCTCAATTTGAGGGACATGGATCGGATCAAGCTTAGCCTCGGGCAGCAGCCTCCTAGGATCGAAGGTAGGCCTGGCTGGGAAGTCATGTTTCAAATTTAGCAACTCCAGCTCTGCGAACATTTCCTTCGCCTTGTGATAGGAGGAGCATGTGTACCGGCCCACTGTGAGGGGGAAAGGAGTTCCGCCCTTCTTTCTTTTGAGGCACTTTTCATGGTATGTGACCAGCTGCCTTGATAATTCCAAAGAGAATCACTTTGGCCAAAGATACCTCTGGTAGCTCCGGTCGGCTCTCCCAAAAAGTTGGCAGCCCTTAGATAGGTGAACGTGGGAAATTGGGTGAACAGGCTCCCCATTTCTCTGTGACTGCCACTATGTTTTTGGTCGTCCGGCTATGAGTCAAATTTGGCCTCAACATGCACATGATGTGATAGAAGAATGCATCGTTAACTTTAGCAAATTGAGGGATACTATTCTCCAGCCTCAGCTCTGGATAGTAATCAAATATCTTGGCTTGAGGCCATACTCCACTTCGGTTGAGCCCTGGGTAATCCCTTGCCGATGCTGCAGCGTAGACTACATAGGAGTTCATATGAAATACTCCAGTTGTGGCAAGCTGTTGTAGCTGCTCAGAGATGGTGCTGCTTATTATTTCCCCCCAGCAGAAGCGCTGATCGGGCAAATTCTTATTCATTGTCTCCAGGTACCGCAGCATCCACTTATGGAAATAGTGGGCATCTGAAAGCCCGAAGACTCTGCTCAGGAAGGTGATCGTGTCACTGAGTTCCTCTGAGAAATCACTTCGGTGGATAGTCTGAGGCCACCGGGTCACTACCTTCTTATTCTTTAGGTAGACCTCATTCATTAACTGCATGCACTGGCCTTCGTTGTCTTCCCAGGCCTTGATGCATTCCTCACTAACAAACCCACGTAGTTCCGGTGGTGAGGGATGCCAAGCATCAACTCAAAATGACGGGCAGTGAGGTTTATGACTACCTCGCCCTTACTGTTCTCGACACATCTTGTGTCCTTGTTGAAAGATTGCGCAACTACCATCATGAACTCATTGTTCACAGCGCTGACAGGGATTCCTCCGGCAAAGTGCAGGGCACTGCCTATTAGCTTGTCCATCCATGGACTTCTTGTAACCTTCTGAGTTCTAACCCAGAACTCATCCATGTCAATGTGACCCAACTCTGAGTCCCTGACATCCATACTGCACTCAGCCTGTGATTCGGGCATTCTGACCCTTTGATATTTGTATTTCATCTCTTCTTCTGTCAGTTTAGCCTTTCCTCTTGGTTTGGTGGGTTTCTTGCTTGACGTAGACATGTGTTCTTTCGAACTCAGTTGCTGATCTGCATGAAGAAGAAGTGAGACCCAATCCAAAAAGGTTGAATTAGTCATTTGATCTTCCATTGGAAAGCTAGCAGAAGAAAGATTTAAAGGCTCAGGGCGCGGGAAAAATGCAACTGACAGGCCAAATAGATAAGGCGCACAGAAAAGGAATGTTGCAGAGGTTATATTGGCGCCAAAGGCGCATGGCGCATGGATGAAGCAGGTTGCATTTTATAGCAGGGCGCACAGGAAATGCGTGTTACATTGGGGTTCGGTGCGCCCTTTGGCGCATGGATGGATTGTGTAACATGGACAAATGATGCGCCAAAGGAATATGGCGCGGCGCATGGAGGGTTTACACAACATTATGATACTGCAATGGAGGGTGCGCCCGCGCCTTTGTAATCTTTATACTTGCGCGCAGAAGACTTGTGTTACATTAAAACTGGGTGCGCCATTTGGCGCATGGAAACATTATGCAACTTGGATAAAGGGTGCGCCAAAGGAATATGGCGCGGCGCATGGATTTCAACAGCAGCAGAACGGAAGGCTGCGCCATTGGCGCGGGTCTTGAGCATGTTGCATGGCGGGTAGGTGCGCCGAGGGGCGCGATATGTCTTTATTGTTACAAGGCGCGCCAATGCGCCTTTTGAAATAAGCTCACTACTCAAATCATTCTCATTCATTTCTTCCACTTAAATAGTTACTTGGTCAAGTAAGGTTTCATAAAAGGTTTTAACAGGCCAAGCCATTCAAGAAAGCTCCCTTTACCAGCAGATCTGGAAAGAGGGAAGGAGAGGAGAAAAAGAAGAAAACGATGGAAAAGCTCAGGGGGAAAAGCCTAAACATACTCTTTTAAAACACAGACCAGCAAACCAAAAACAGACAAAACACACCAATGTAATACGTACTCAAAACATGAAAGCATAAAACAGAGAAGAGGGAGAACCTCTTACCTTAAATATAGCAAAAGATTGGAAAGCGGGTCCACAGGGCGATAACGACAGAGCAGAGCTGACAAATCCAGAGCGATCACGTGCTTGAAAAAAAGGAATGAAAATGACATGGGCGCGCACTGATATTTATAGGAAAACTTGTCATTAATGCGCCACCAACCTTTTGAAATGGCGCATGGAAACGGCTGTCGACAAGGGAAAGCGTGCGCCCTTTGGCGCATGGAAGGAATTGACAACAGAAGAATGAGCGCGCCTTTTGCGCACCATATGCATTGTCGACATGAAGTTATGTGCGCCCTTTGGCGCACCAAAACTTGGTGTTATAGATATATTACGTGCGCCTTTGGCGCACCAAAAAGTGATTCAACATCCTTTGGCGCACCGAAAGACGTGTTAACATGTAAAACCATGCGCCAAAGGCTTTTTAAGGGGGCGCATCAAAACTATGTGTTACAAGGCAAATCCATGCGCCCACCAAAAAAAAGGCTCGAAAAGACTAAGTTCAAAAACTAGATTTCCCGGGGAGGGATTTCACGATGTTTCGAATGCGAGGGATCCCTAACGAGGGATCGAAACAAAATTTTCGGTATGGTTATCGGTAAAATTGCCCTTGTCAATTTTACGATAACAAATGCTCTTTTCTGGGACTATCCCTGAGCAAACTCGGGGGTAGAGAATCCCAGATCACATGTGCCTATCCATTGGGTACGGAGTCAAAAACAAGGGGGACCGGAGGGAGAACAAAGGAAACACACAACAAACTGAAAGTAAACTCACGACAAAAGCAAACACACAACTAAAATAAACTGTACAAAGAAGAGAGCAAGCTCTACTTCCTGAAGATCTTGAGATGTTGCCCGCTATAGGGAAGCGGGAGCTCAACTCCATCCAGATATGAGAGATAGAAACTATTCTCCCCATTGAGTTGCTTGATTTTGAAGGGCCCTCTCCATAGGGAATCAAATTTTCCGTGCATGCCCTTTGGTTCTCTTCGCTTGTCCCAAAGAAGGACGAGATCTCCTACTTGAAAATTCCTCTGCTTGGCTTTCTTATCAAAAAGCCTCTTTACTTGATTCTGATGTTCAGTGATCCTGTCGACCACCCTTACTCTCTTTTCTTCAAGTTCTGCAAGATACATGATTCTCTTTTCTAGAGAATTCTGAAAAGTTTCATCTTCGATTACTTGTGCCAAGCGTAGAGCAGGAAGTTCAGTAGAAATGGGAAGTTCGGCATCAGTGCCATATAACACTTGAAAAGGTGACATGCCGAGAGATCTCTTGGGAGTAATGCGGTCCGCCCACAAAGCGTCGTACAAAGACTTGTGCCACATCCGCTGATTTTCATCTACTAATTTCCGTATGATGGTCACCAAGTTCTTATTACTGGATTCCGCCTGACCATTTCCCTGAGGGTAATAATCCGAGGCATGTGCTAAAGTTATTCCATATTCATAGCAAAAACTAATAACTTCTCGGGAGGAGAAGTTAGAAGCATTATCAGCAACGATTTTGTTTGGAACGCCGAACCTGACAATGATATTTTCTTTGATAAAACTGCACACCGCCTCAGAAGTGGCGTGCTTGACAGGTATGGCTTCCACCCACTTGGTGAAGTAATCCGTTGCTGTAAGGACATAGCTATGTCCGGCACTCGATTGAGGATTGAGTGCGCCAATAAAATCGATTCCCCATTGCCTGAATGGTTCATTGATGATGACCGGCCTAAGGGGAAGGGCAGCCAACTTGGGCTTGCCGACGAATTGCTGACAGGGTTCACACTTTGCCACCCAGGTAGCCGCATCTTGAAAAAGCGTTGGCCAATAGTACCTGGCTCGGATGATCTTGTGTGCTGTCACGGAAGAAGAAAAATGACCTCCACAGGCTGAATTGTGAAAACTTTCCAGCAGTTTTACTTGCTGGGGCTTGTCAACACATCGCAGAAAGACACCGTCTATCCCGCGCTTATATAAACCATCGTCCCAGATGACATATCTGGCCGCTCTGAGCTTTATAGTACGCTTTTCCTTCGCAGTTAGGTGCATTGGGCATTCGCCGTAGGTAAGGAAGAAAGCAATGTCGGAGTACCACTCGTCGCTAGTTGCAATAAATAAAACCAGAGGCAGAGAATCAGGTTCCTCCTGAGGGCTTTGCTCTTTGTCGGTACAGTTTGCTCTTTCATCAGGATCTTCTGAATCCTTGTTCTCAGCCATTAGCTGACACAGGCCTTTGCCCCTTACCAGCTTGGTTGGTTTAATATCCAGGTCATATTCCTGGACTTTTGCGATCCAATTCCCTCTCAAGCTTCCTAACTCCCGCTGAGTTAGAATTGATTTCACCGCGTGTCCTGGGAACCAAGACCACCGTATGCGAGTTCAGAATGTAATACCTGAAATTCTTCACCGCTTTGACAACGGCAAAGGCATGCTTTTCCAATTGAGTCATCTTCAGTTCGTGAGGCTTGAGAGGAGAACTCATGAACGCGATTGGAGATTCAATATCCTTCGAGTTCTTTTGCATTAGGATTGCAGACACAGTATGTTCGGAGGCGTAGCTATACATAATGAAGTCTTTGGAGAAATCCGGACATACCAGGACCGGTGCATGAGCAACAGAAGTTTTTATCTCCTCAAACGACCTTTTCCCCTCTTCACTCCATCTGAAAGTGGGTGACCCTTTCATCATGTTCAGTATGTGGCGGGTCTTCTCAGCAAAATCAGGAACAAAACGCCTGAGAAAGTTCACCTTTCCGAAGAAAGAATGAACACCATTCTTGCTTGTCAGGCAGAGTAAGGCTTTGGATAGCCTTAACTCTTTCGGCATCGATCTTCGTTCCTTCTTTGCTAACCACATGGCCGAGCAATTTCCCTTCCGTAACCCCAAAAACAGACTTTTTGGGATTTAGGGAAATTCCATGTTCTCGGCACCTGGCCAATACTTGCTCCAAATGATCACAATGATCACTTCGTTGTTTAGAGAACACGGTTAAGTCATCTAGATAAACTACAATGACTTTTCCCATCATGCCTTTAAATGCGAAATCCATGGCCCGCTGAAAAGTGGCACCAGCGTTAGTTAGGCCGAAAGGCATCCTGCTATAGGCAAATGTACCCCATGGAGTAGTGAATGCTGTTTTGAATTGATCTTCAGGCGAGACTTCAATCTGATTGTAGCCTGAAAAACCATCAAGCATGAGACAAGATTTCTGATCCAGCCATCGCTGCAGAACTTGATCCATTATGGGAAGAGGGTAGTTGTCTTTCAGCAAATAAGCTTGATTCAAGTTTCTAAGTCTACGCATATGCGTATCTCACCGTTTTTCTTGCGTACTGGCACAATGTTCGCCACCCAAGTGCTGTGATGAATAGGGAAGATGATTCTCGCATCCAGCATCTTCTGAATTTCGGCTTGAATGGTGCCCGAAATCTTGGGATTATAGTGCCTTTGCTTCTGGCGAAAGGCTTTGGCATCTTCTTTCAAGCCGATATCATGTCCGAACGTCCTTTGCTTCAAGGACTTTAAATCGGCGTAGACCATGCCAATACATCCATATATCTTTTCAAAGAACTTGACAAATTTCCGCTTTTTCCTCTCGTGCAACATTTCCCGATGTTCACAAATTGCGGATGTGCCTCAGAACCTATATTGACTGGTTCTGTCTCTGGGGATGAGCAAGGATCGTCCCGCTTCTTCTTTTTCACAAAACGGTCATGCCTGTCAAACAGGCGCTCCAGAGAAACCAGGCCCTTCGGAATTTTATTTCCTTTGAGCTGACATATGCCGTCTTTCTCCTCTGATTCATGGTTTTGACTGTTGATTGATTCGCGGCATGTTGAGGTGGATCCTTCAAAATACAACTCATCAAAATTTTCTGATTTTTCTAGAAAGGCAATGAGGTGATTATCATCGTTGAATACCTGCCAATGCTGAGAGTTGTCTGGCACGCTCGGGCGGAAAACCACTTCAATGGTGTATTTGTTCATTTTCAAACCCGGGTGCGGGAGCATGAGAGATGCTGAAACGGCCAATGAATCGGCCATATCATTTTGAGCTCTTGGAATTGTTCCTATTGAAAAAGCATCAAATTCTTCGATGCTGTCCCATACTGCATTACGGTAGTGCCTGAGCCTTTCATTTTTCACTTGGTAAATCCTTTTGACCTGATTTACAACTAGCTCAGCATCACCTTGAACCTTTAGATTTTTAATTCCTCTTTCCTTCGTGAAGCTTGCATACCGAGCAAGAGAGACTCATACTCAAAGCAGATTGTTAGTGTTGAAAACTGCAATTTGAAAGAGAGAGGAATCACTTCTCCTCTTTGGGAGATATCAAGACAACTCCGGCGCCACATCCACTAGTCACACAACCGCCATCAAATTGCAAGGTCCAGATCTTATTAAGATCCTTTTCTTGAACAAAAACGCCCTTTGTATCCGCCTCTGGATAAGAAGTAGTTCCCCATCCCTGATGATTCAAAAAGGATTTGGGCTTTGGGATCTTCGGAGCTAGTGACCAAGTACTTCTTTTGGGATTCCGGTTCTAAAGTTTGCATTACGCCTTTGACTGGAATTCTAGCTTTAGACCAGTCCATGTGAATTTCTCCACCAACTTCGCTGCAAAAGCTCCTTCCTAGCAGAATTCCATAGGCTGCCGGAATGTCAGCGACAAGGACGGTCATTTTTACTCTTTTATCCGGGAAGGCTGCAAACGCAAATTGCGCGTCTTTGATTTGGCCAATCAACGGCACTTGCTTGGTCTCCAATGAGTAACATCTGCCGAAAGGCTTGGTAAGAGTAAGGCCCAAAGCATGGGCGACTTTCGCCGGCATAACGTTGTCAGAAGCTCCGGAATCAATTATACAGTTGCTCAACTTATGGCCGTTGATTAGGAGAGAGAGATAGAAAGGTTCTATCTTGCCTCGATGCGATGTCAAGCAACATTTATGTGGGATTCAGGAGGAGTGGAAAGGATTCCTTTGGGAAACCTCGATTAGATATAATAAACTTGACTTTGAATATATTTAGTTAATCTTACAAGCTGTTCGGGATTTGACTGAAGATACTCAGCTTCAGACATCTGGATCTTGGTCTTTTTTGCATGATCTATTATATCAAATGCGGCCAAGGGTTGCGTTGGTGAGGGAATGAGTCCTTCACTTCGCGATGGTGGAACAGGGTTACTGATCTTAACAGGAACATGAGGGGACTGATTCGGAGGAGAGATGGGCGGAAAAGACTTCTTTGCAAAAGGCTTAACAGGGAGTTGAGTAGGAAGAGGATTACCTCTTTTAACAATGGTTGGAGGTGCGTTTGATACGACCTTCTCCTTCTGAACATGGGCAGCAACTTCCGCTTCCTTTCCTTGCGAGCGGGTAAAAACAGCATAGGATTGTCCGCTTGCATAGCCCTGAGTACTCTCTTCTTCATCAGATTGATCCTCATCAAATTCCATGTATCCAATAGTGGAGTCGCCAGTCGGCTCACCGACATCTTGATCATCTTCGTCTTGAGGCGAAGATTCTTCATAAGATCGCTTCTTCCTCTTCAATTTCGGCCAAAGCATTGACCGGAGGAGCTTCAAGCGCCAACCGTGGAGCAGTTGCAGGTAAGCGCGGTCTTTGTGAAACATTGTTAGGAACAAAATTCCTCCGCGGGACATCCCGGTACGAGGAACTAGGAGAGGCCTGGGCCAACTGCTTTTTTAATGCGAGCAGATCGTTCGCCATCTTTTGGAATGCTGGATCAGACGAAGTAGTAGGCGAGGGATCTGAAGATTTGGACTTTGATGATTCCTTTTTCAACTCGCCAGATATTATCAAATTGTCTTCTATCCGGATGGCGCAACTGAGCGAGAGGTAGAGTAGCTACTCGCTCTTGAAGGAGCAAGAAGCTAACTTTTGAGCTCATGGCGTTCACGAAGAAACACTTCTGATTCTCCGGTGTTGGAAGCATGGCAGTAGGGACACGGTTGATTAATGCATTGAACCGGGCGACAAAATCGCGCATGGTCTCATTTGCCTCCTTCTTCAGGTGAGTGATTCGTGATAACAATGCAAATGCATCCTCTGAAGGCTTGTATCTGTCTTCGAAAGCATCCCGCAAGGTAGCCCAACTGGTGATAGATCCGCCGGCAAATGCTGAAACCATTCAGCTGCGGGCCCTTGTAGGGTTTCCAGAAAAAGGCGAACCGACACATCTTCGTGAGTCACGTCCAAAATACTGCATGACATAATGAAAGCAGATATGTGGGAATCCGTGCTTTGATTTCCACTCCCGTCGAATTTGGGAAAATTCTTTCTGTTTCCGTGAGGGAGCGCGTGAACTGGATGTGGCAGTGCGAGAGGACCCATAGCATTTCCCCATGGTACTGCCATTTGAAAGGCTGGAAAGAGCACACGAGCTGGGAGGGTGGTTCCACTGAGCAGCAAGGCACTACAAAGGGATGTAGATGCTCCTTGTAAAAGACTTTTTCTTCGTGGAGGTGAGACACTCCTGGATGACCACCTAGCCGAGCTTAACGCTGAAAAACGTGCCGGTGTTACGCTGAAATTGTGCCTTTGAAGCAGATCGAAAGTAGGATCAACTTCTCCACGGGCTCTCCTGCTGCGCGTAAAAGGTTCACTTGCCAGCGTACCTTCCAGATCTGCAATGTTAAGGCGCAGATTTAAACTTTGTTTTTGGGTGTACTTGCTGATTTTCTGGTTTTTCTGACAAAAACCAGCAGCATGCACTTTTCTGAATATTTAAAAACTATCCTCCTCGAAAACCGATCATGTTAATGACAAATAAAAACGAGGATAAGATGGCAGGAAGAATAGCAGTTGATTTTCGATCTGATTTTTTTTTTTTCGAGGATTTTGAAACTTTTTTGGAAAATAGTCAAAAATTCGATCTACGAAAAAAATGTTAATTTTGATAAAAACTCAAACTAACTAAAGATCTCAGAATTAGGCCCGATCTACGGATCTCGAAGAAAATTTTCGCTTTGAGCACTTTTGCAAATTTTTGGATTTTCAACAAAAGTGCAGATTTGCAAACAGCAAGGATTTTCTTATTTTTCTGATTTTATATTATACCACCACCATAGATCTGACAGATCTGTCCGTCCCCAATGAGTCGCCAAAAATCGTTGGTCCGAAAATCATGCACATGGGACAGATCTATGGATGACGAGCCAACAAGTCAGCAGGCTTAGCCCTCTTTGAGACAAAGAAGCGAAACTCGTTTATTGCTATTTCCACTAGCAGGAACCTATGCAAGTCTCACAGATTCTGCCTTCGGGGTTGGGATCTCATCCCAGTAGAGTATTCCAGGCTGAGAAAGAAAGGAATGAAAGAGGGAGAAGAGAAAGAACAGATCCGAAGGGAGAAAAGAAATGAATTCCAAAGCAGAAAGGTCAGAAGATTTATGTTTTTAGTTTGGTAGTAAACAGAGCCAAACCTACTTGCATAAATAAACAAAGCAATACTGATAAACAAATGACGGAAAAGTAGATATGAATCCAACAGATTAAACACATACAGATCTAACGTAAGAAAGATCTAATGTATAACACAGCTATTGAGCACAAAGTCTGAATAATTGTATTACTGTTCTTTTCTGTTACAAGAAAGTTCAAAGTCTTTCTCTCCTCACTTCTATTTCTATCTGAAAAATGTTCACCTCTTCTAGAATATAACAAGTATTCTCATATTTATAGAAAATGAGGAGGAGAGAAGGCAAAATGGAGCCAACCACTTATTTACAAAGATATTTACAAAATATCCAAAAGTCATGTTGACTTTGACAACTTTGATGGATGACATCATCCCATGATGCAACATGGATGATGTCATTATTTGTGCCAACACATTTTTAGACATTTCGAAAAGAAAGTCGGAGAATAGAGAGGAGAAGAAGAAGAAGAAGAAGAAGAAGAAGCTATTCATCATCATCATCCTGCGGCCGAAAAGGGGTCGCCTGTTTCTGATGCTGCTCAGGAGATGAGATGTGGAACTGAGCGCGGTATTCCAAGAACTTGCTGATCATCGGCCCAAATTGATCCTGTGATGGATCCTTGTGCCGTTCACTGATTGCTTCGCAAGTCTCCCGCTCGTCTATGAGCTTTTCCGGGAGTTTGGAATAATCTTTCTCCGCCTCGATAAGGAAACCGGCGAAGTCCCTACAGCCAAGAGTTGTTGATGGACTCGGTGTCGAACGTGACTTCCGCCCTGTCCTCGAGAAGCTATCTCCTCAAAACCCTGGATAGTATCATCACCGATCTCAAGGTGAGGGAAGGAGTGAGCAACCCTGAGTCATAGATAGAACAATTTTCTCCATTTGATGCATCGCATCTAGGGCTCTTTCCTTCACCTTGTCTATCTTTTCCAAAACGAATTCTAGCTGATCTATCCGATAGTCCAAAGTGGACATAGTTTTGCTGAGGGCCCTCGATGGCCGAAGACTCCGAACTTGACTGATCTTCGACCAACAATAACATTTGTCGAAGGTCTCGTGCCGGAGTCTAGCATGCTCTAACTCTTCCGATATTGGGCTCCGCTAATGTTTGGAGTTCCTTGTTCGCCTTCTCGATGTTCGGTATAAACCGATATACTCGCGCGATTACTCTTTCACTATCCTTGAGGATTTGGCTCCTCCAAGCAGAAACGGCCATGCCCTGCTCACCAATCTTTGAATATTCATTGATCTTCTCCTGACTGAGCAGCTCAGGAGTTTCGGCGGCAGTTGTGGGAGGTGCACTTCCCATCTTCTGTAAGGCTTGAAGCAGATACTTGTTCTGCTCCTTCAGTAGCCTTTTTTCCTCTTTCGCTTCCCGGCTTCGCAGAGTGCATCCACTGCGGAAAGAGCTTCCCCCTGGAGACTTTCTGAGGATGTCCCCATTGTGACTTGGGTCACGGTGAAATCTGTCGGAGACAGATCTTCTTTCTCTTTGAGGGGGTTGGGGTATGCTATTTCCATGACTCTCTCACCTGCAGCGCTCTTTGAGAAGCGTGTAACCGGCTTGTGCTTCTTCACTCCTTTAGCCGGAATGACCGAAAAGTCCATCGGAGCGATGGGGACTTTCCTCTTTTGTTGGCTCAGCACCTGAGAGATCCAAGCTGGTCCTATAGAAGAAGGACCAGAGACAGAGGGGGAGGCAGCAACGGTAGAAGAGGGGAAAAACGTGGAGACACGCGGCGGCGGCATCGAAAGAATAGCCGAGGAAGTGCCCACGGGAGGAAGGGAAACCGCAACCGCAGAAGACATAGGAAGGGAAGGGAGCTCGGAGATGAGGGAAGAAATGGAAGAAGACAAATCAGCGAGGGAGGAGAAGATAGATGAAGAGGCGGGGGAAAGAGTAGAAGAAGGGGCAGAGGACACAACCAAAGGAGTGGTTGCTTGAGTCACTCGAGGAGGGGAAGGAAGAGAAGAAGAAGGGATAGAAGGGACCTCTGAAGTTGTAGCGACGCCGACATCCTGGGTGGATGGGCGTATAGGACTATCCTCTGTCAATTCTTTCTCTGGCGAATCCAGAGTTATTACTTGTTCAGGCTCTGAAGGAAGAGGACTTTCAGGGGCTTCCTCCTGAATGGTGCTAGGTTCACCTTCGGCACCTTTGCCTTTCAGCAGCTTCTTTGACCTTGGAGGTGCGTTGCCCAAAGGGGAAGTTGTGAAATCTACCCCGAGGTAGATCAGTCCGTTCATGCGGCACCAATGCTCTGTTCTCCGCATAGTCTCCTTGACCCTCTCCTCAATTGTTTGAGGAGCCTTGCTTCTGTCAATGTCCGGGAAGGGCCAATCATCCCCTTCTGTGTCATTATACACTTTGTCTACTTCGTCTTCCGTGGTTTGGAAGCCTTTGGGGACAATGGCCACTCCGTATTGGATGATTTCCGTCAATGCCAAGCGAGAGTGATCCTTTCTTCTGAGTTCCACCTCATGGAGAACGTCAATGTAAATATCCTCAATTTGAGGGACATGGATCGGATCAAGCTTAGCCCTTGGCAGGCAGCTCCTAGGATCGAAGGTAGGCCTGGCTGGGAAGTCATGTTTCAAATTTAGCAACTCCAGCTCTGCGAACATTTCCTTCGCCTTGTGATAGGAGGAGCATGTGTACCGGCCCACTGTGAGGGGGAAAGGAGTTCCGCCCTTCTTTCTTTTGAGGCACTTTTCATGGTATGTGACCAGCTGCCTTGATAATTCCAATAGAATCAGCCTTTGGTCCAGCATACCTCGGTAGCCTGGTTGGCTCTCCCAAAAAGTTGGCAGCCCTTAGATAGGTGAACGTGGGAAATTGGGTGAACAGGGCTCCCCATTTCTCTGTGACTGCCACTATGTTTTTGGTCGTCCGGCTATGAGTCAAATTTGGCCGCAACATGCACATGATGTGATAGAAGAATGCATCGTTAACTTTAGCAAATTGAGGGATACTATTCTCCAGCCTCAGCTCTGGATAGTAATCAAATATCTTGGCTTGAGGCCATACTCCACTTCGGTTGAGCCCTGGGTAATCCCTTGCCGATGCTGCAGCATAGACTACATAGGAGTTCATATGAAATACTCCGCCAGGTGGCGAAGCTATCAGAAATGCAGCCGCCGTAGATGGTGCTCGCTTATTATTTCCCCCAAAGAAAAGCGCCGATCGGGCAAATTCTTATTCATTGTCTCCAGTACCGCAAAGATCCACTTATGGAAATAGTGGGCATCCAAAGCCCAAGACTCGCTCAGAAGGTGATCGTGTCACTGAGTTCCTCTGAGAAATCACTTCGGTGGATAGTCTGAGGCCACCGGGTCACTACCTTCTTATTCTTTAGGTAGACCTCATTCATTAACTGCATGCACTGGCCTTCGTTGTCTTCCCAGGCCTTGATGCATTCCTGTTGGCTAACAGCCACGTAGTTCCGGTGGTGAGGGATGCCAAGCATCAACTCAAAATGACGGGCAGTGAGGTTTATGACTACCTCGCCCTTGCTGTTCTCGACACATCTTGTGTCCTTGTTGAAAGATTGCGCAACTACCATCATGAACTCATTGTTCACAGCGCTGACAGGGATTCCTCCGGCAAAGTGCAGGGCACTGCCTATTAGCTTGTCCATCCATGGACTTCTTGTAACCTTCTGAGTTCTAACCCAGAACTCATCCATGTCAATGTGACCCAACTCTGAGTCCCTGACATCCATACTGCACTCAGCCTGTGATTCGGGCATTCTGACCCTTTGATATTTGTATTTCATCTCTTCTTCTGTCAGTTTAGCCTTTCCTCTTGGTTTGGTGGGTTTCTTGCTTGACGTAGACATGTGTTCTTTCGAACTCAGTTGCTGATCTGCATGAAGAAGAAGTGAGACCCAATCCAAAAAGGTTGAATTAGTCATTTGATCTTCCATCGAAAGCTAGCTAGCAGAAGAAAGAGTTAGAGATTTAAAGGCTCAGGGCGCGGGAAAAATGCAACTGACAGGCCAAATAGATAAGGCGCATAGAAAAGGAATGTTGCAGAGGTTATATTGGCGCCAAAGGCGCATGGCGCATGGATGAAGCAGGTTGCATTTTATAGAAGGGCGCACAGAAATGCGTGTTACATTGGGGTTCGGTGCGCCCTTTGGCGCATGGGAAGATTGTGTAACATGGACAAATGATGCGCCAAAGGAATATGGCGCGGCGCATGGAGGGTTTACACAACATCATGTTACTGCAACGGAGGGTGCGCCCGCGCCTTGTAATCTTTATACTTGCGCGCAGAAGACTTGTGTTACATTAAAACTGGGTGCGCCATTTGGCGCATGGAATGCAACTTGGATAAAGGGTGCGCCAAAGGAATTTAGACTTCAGAATGGCGCGCGAGGGCGGATGGATTTCAACAGCAGCAGAACGGAAGGCTGCGCCATTGGCGCGGGTCTTGAGCATGTTGCATGGCGGGTAGGTGCGCCGAGGGGCGCGATTGTATATTGTCACAAGGCGCGCCAGTGCGCCTTTTGAAATAAGCTCACTACTCAAATCATTCTCATCCATTTCTTCCACTTAAATAGTTACTTGGTCAAGTAAGGTTTCACAAAAGGTTTTAACAGGCCAAGCCATTCAAGAAAGCTCCCTTTACCAAAGCAGATCCGGAAGAGGGAGGAGGAGAGGAAGAAAAAAAAGAAAAAACGATGGAAAAGCTCAGGGGGAAAAGCCTAAACATACTCTTTTAAAACACAGACCAGCAAACCAAAAACAGACCGAAACACACCAACAGAACACAGACCAAAACACGAAAGCATAAAACAGAGAAGAGGGAGAACCTCTTACCTTAAATATAGCAAAAGATTGGAAAGCGGGTCCACAGGGCGATAACGACAGAGCAGAGCTGACAAATCCAGAGCGATCACGTGCTTGATAAAAAGGAATGAAAATGACATGGGCGCGCACGGATATTTATAGGAAAAACCTGTCATTAATGCGCCACCAACCTTTTGAAATGGCGCATGGAAACGGCTGTCGACAAGGGAAAGCGTGCGCCCTTTGGCGCATGGAAGGAATTGACAACAGAAGAATGAGCGCGCCTTTTGCGCACCATATGCATGGTCGACATGAAGTTATGTGCGCCCTTTGGCGCACCAAAACTTGGTGTTGCAGATAGATTACGTGCGCCCTTTGGCGCACCAAAAAGTGATTCAACATCCTTTGGCGCACCGAAAGACGTGTTAACATGTAAAACCATGCGCCAAAGGCTTTTAAGGGGGCGCATCAAAACTATGTGTTACAAGGCAAATCCATGCGCCCAGCCAAAAAAGGCTCAAAAAGACTAAGTTCAAAAACTAGATTTCCCGGGAGGGATTTTACGATGTTTCGAACGCGAGGGATCCCTCTTGGGAGGAAACTTTTAACAAGAGCGGGTCTACGGGCTGTGGAAGAAATTTTTTTATCCGCGGGTCGGAGGAGCTGGGAGAGTTTTATTGCATTTTGGCCAAAAGGTGTTATGGAATCAAACGATCTACACCTTCGACCAACACCCAAGGTTCCATGTGTCTAGCGCTGATTGGTCACATCCGTTGGGTCATCCGGGCTAAGCAATTTAGCAAAATTTGACCTTCACAAGAAAAATGTTTAATGACTTAAAAATCTCCACACCATTGTGGAAGCATCATGAAGCCATGTGTCGCCATCCATTGGATGCATATCGGAGGGCTGCAGGAGAATTTAAGAAAATTTTCCCCAAAAATTTCCTAAGTGCTAAGCTAAAAATGGGATCCGGTCCTTTGCCAATGCCTTATGACACCACGTGGTAGCACTTTGATTATTTGCAGGTGACACGGTGGCGGATGAAACTTACATAATTTTCCCAAAGTAATTTAAAGGTTAAGTTAACTATTGCGGGCCCACGTGGCCGCGAAAAACAACCTAAACGTAAAAGTGAGGCGGCGGATCCGTGGGGAAATTTTTCCAAAATTTCTTTTTTGAACTTATGTGTTTTTCACAATAAAAAGGGCTTGTGGGTTAGCAGAATCCAGGGGGAAATTTTTGCCTTTGACATTTTTGACCAAAAAGTGCTAAGGAAAAATTCAGGCTCGTGGGTCCACCAAGGAAATTTGTCCCAATTTTTTTTTTTGATTGTTAGAATTATTTTTGACGCCAAATGAAGAAAAACTTTAGAAGTCCATAACTTTTTATTGGGAGATCATTTTTGGGAAAACGAGGAATTTTTTGAAATCTCTCAACGTCCCTTTGCATAGGAATCATTAATTTTTCATTTTTATAATGTTTAAGGGGTAAATTTGATGAAAATGATATGCATGTTTTTAAAAGGCAAGCTGATAAATTTTAACTTATGAAATTTTAATCAATTGATCTTCTTCCTCTCTCAACATGTCAATTAGACATGGAGAATTATTCTTAGATGGATTTAGAATGGATTTGGAAGGTAAGTTTGTTTGATTGAATCCTAATAAAAAACTACAACTTTGACAACAAAATGACAACAAAACGGTTTCAGCCTGATTTTGCTAAGTTTTCTAAAACATCCTTAAGTGTTTTTCACCAATTGAATTCATTTAGGGAATACTAATTCATTTTAATCATTTAATTTGTTATTTCATTATTGCAGGTTTGAACTGTGCATTGTGGATAAAGTATTTTCCAGTTTGAAAATCACATTTTAAAGGATCTATTTTCCATTTTCATCTTCCAAGTATTAGAATTCATTCTAATTCTAATATAATAAATTTAGTTGATTCAAATAAAACTATTCAAAACCAAAATGCAATTCTGATTTCCAATTTTACACATTTCAAAAGATAGAGTTTTGTATTTTCCTCACATGCATTTCTTCCTTTCAAACAGAGATTTCAAATACATTTCAAACTCATATTTTAAACAACAGTAGTTCCAATCATGGAAAAGAATGTAAATTTTATTCAAAAGACAAGATTTCCTTCTTTTACAACTTCTTTTCTGTTTATTTTCACAATACAATATACAAAATACATCTCTTTCTTTCAAAACAGAAACAAAGTATATCTTTCCTTTACATTTCAAAATTACAACTTTCATATTCAATACAACATATTTCCATTACAAAACATATACAAGTTCATCCACTTCAAGTGGGAAAGGTTACAATAAGATTTCATTTCAACAAGGGATGTCAAACTGCTTTTTTTTTCCTTTTCCCTTTGCTCCAAAACAACAACATGTAGATTTATCATTCTTCCAATTCTAATCACAACAAGAGCAGGGGAAAGGAAATGCTCTCCACCCAACCAAGACATCCAATGACAAGGAGAATCCATCCTTCTTCATTGTCCCCGAGCCCCAACCATAATGCAATAGAAGATGTGATTCAACTCATGGAAAAAAAGGCTTCCACAACACACAAGTAACATTTTCACATTTAAAACATAGTCCAAAATAAAATGTAGTTTACAACTACATTAAACCCTGACAAACAACACTGAGGCTTCATCAAGCAAGACAAAGGAGTAACAAACTATGGGGATTTTATTTATGCCTCCCAAAGGGGAAATCGGTATCACCACCGGATTTCAAACTGCCAGAATATAGTATATGAAATCCATGACATACCGTTATAACTCCCCCAAGTACTTCTTATTCCTCACATTTCCTTATGCCTCCCCAACCTCTTATGCCATACCATAACGAGTAAAGAAATGAAAGCTATTTCTTTGTAAAGTGGAACCCAAATCCCAACTCCCTCCACATTTATACCTCCCAAAAACACTTGTGCCTACCATTCCTAGGCCATCTACCCAACATCTCAGAAACATGCCAAAACATTTACAACAAAGAAAATTTCATAAACAAAAATAAGCATTACAAGATCCAAGCTCCTACCTCTCCATGATGGAGTCGTTTCAAGTTCCAAAACAACAAGTTTTATCCCAATGCTAGCAATCCAAATCAGCCAAGCACAAGCATGCAACAATCTTCGAAAAAACTTCTCCAAAGCAAGAGCTCCAAAATAGCAAAATAATTCTGCCCAAAAGGAGTTTCCAAAAGTGAAGAAACCAAAAGAGTGTAACCCCAATCAATAACATGAATTTGAATATATACAAGCGAGAAGAGAGGAGGATGAGGTGGATCTTTGTAGGATGCCAAATCACACATCCTCAACTCCAACTCACAAGTCAACTTCAATCTCCAAGACACAATAAATAATTATGTGAATAATATGAGAGTCTTACTTACACACTCAAATCAAGGACTGAAATTAATTTCAAGCAAGAAGTGTGATTAAAACATTAAAATAGACTTACAAAAATGCATAATGAAAGCTAGATTTAAACTCTCCAATCATAGGTAAGGTTGGTATACAAATTTAAGAGGTATGTGACAAGTTTAACTTGTCCCACAAGCCTCCAAAATCAGTTTCCAACCTGAAAATTTTGAATTCCAAAGAAGATGAAATGTTTCATACTCCAAATTTTACATACATATCAATTACACATCACTTACACACTTTTTACACATATCTTACAATATTTAATGCAACGATCAAACCACTACAATAATTACTTTCTTATGACACAATTTGATCAAATTTTTTTAACAATATGATTACTCCCATTATATACCACAATTTATTTGAATAAAAGGGATAAATAAATCACTTAATAAACACATACAAACATCAATAAAAGAGAAACAAAAAAATAAATATACATAACTCTTGGTCACGTTTAAAGGTGATCCCCCATGGGAATCCCTAACACAATCAAACACACAAATAAATACAAGTTGCCATAGTGACCTAGTTGAATTCATCTAGAATTTCAATGTGGTTGCTCTCCAATCCCGATGTTTGTTCTGATATTTTAACCTACAAAACACAAATACCTCATTTGGCCTCATAGCCATATCATAACATCCAAAATAATATGAATAAAATTCCAAAATCATCTAGATATATGAATAAAAAAAAATCCAAGCAACCAACAAGATCATTTACAATTTTACTCAACAACTATATCATCATCATCAAATAATTTCCAATTTCTAGGTCTACTCACAATATCCAAATATCACATGTCCGAACAACATTTATAATATAACCATTTCAAACACTATATCATTGTCAATATATAAAAATGTCTCTAATAATCATCATGCATCATAATTGAATCAAGGTCAACAATAATCCATGATCTAACATCTAACATCATACTATAATAAAGTCCATAATCATGTGCATAATATAATCAGTAGTATCATGATCAATATCAAAAGGTGTCAAAGGGAAGTGGGCGCTACAAGTATCTTACCTTCAGACTCTTCTAGATCAATGGGGAAATTCCCCTATACTATTTCTCATGTTCTACTACCCATTACCAGTTTTTATATCTCTCTAAGGTGTTGAGGATGTCATTGTAGTGTTATCATCTCCATTTGCATAGCTATTTTGGGAAGATCTCATCTCCTCACCAACAGATCTTCTCCTCTAGCTTAATTGGGAGGGTAGAGCTCATTGCCTCATTTCCATCATATCTTGCTACTAACAACAAATACTTGCAAGTTCTCTCGCCTAACATTGACCATTTCACCACCTTGGATGCAATAACATCAAATAGAAGAACAAAATGAGTTGCACTAACACCACATCCATTTGTAGCTATTTCATTCCTTATGGGCAAGACCTTCTAGGAAGTGGGTTGGGAAACTCTCATGACTGAGATCCTTAACCTTTAGCTCCCTTTGCAGTAGTCTCTAATTGTTCTAATTTCATAGTTTGTTTGTTTTCCTATAGGACTCGGATGTTTTATTTTGTTTCTCATTCCCTTACGCCAATTTGAACTAGAGGGATGCTTCCATACCACCTGCTTTTTTTTGAATAGTTGTGCTATATTATTTTTTGTAATATATAAGATATTTTATCATAAATAATGTAATATCAAGTTAGCAAATATTTATTACATCCATGCTAAAATTATATTTCATGTAACTTTATTATTGTCAATTATTATAAAAATGTGTAATGTTCACATTTTCTTTTACATGAGCATATATTGTGGATATTAAAATATTTATGAAACAAAAATTACTAAAATTTAGATTTTTAAGATTGGCGGTAATTGGAATTTGTCAACGTTGTATTTTGTTGAAAAAATTAAACGCCATTTTGATTTTTTTGGAAAAAAATTGATCTTTCCGAAGGCCGTGAATTTTGTAAAATACCCACAATTTTATAGACAACACATGGTATAAATTGTCATGAGATACAACACCATATTAACTACAATTTTTTTGAAATATTTTTAATTTTTAATTTATATTTTAATGTTATGGATAAAAAATTTTAATGGTCACCCTTATCAACTAAAATAAAGAGTTCTTACAATTTTTTTAAAATAAAAGTTGTTGAATGTTGAGATTATTTATATTTTCATATTTAATCCTTTAAAATTATTCATATTATATTACTAAACATCCACAATATATTTCTTTAAAAGTAAATGGTATAGCGGATATTACATAAATGTTATATTTAATAATCCTAATCCTTTCGTGGATATAATTATCGATAGCGATTCATACTTATGGTAGTGAAGCCACTTATTTTTTCTACAATTATATGTAATTATGAGCTTCTAATATTCCATTTTGGTTCATACTTCATCACAAATTCATCTTCATCACCATTCATAATTCATGCATCCTTTAATAAATTTTATAACTCACTACAATTTATCTTTTTGTACATTATTGAAACATAGATTGTGTCTTTTAACTATTTTTCAAAGTTTATATATTTTTCTTCCATCGCATATAACAATAAAGAATCATAAAGAATTTGTTTTCTTTTCATTCATTCCTTTCAGCTATAACTCTAATGGTTTTTTTCTCAAAATATAAATTACTAAAATAAAAATTAAAAAAATCTTAGTTATTGATGATACCATATCTTTGTTTCCAAATACTTGTGTTCTTAACTATTTTAAATTAAAATTGAACATAAAATTTTTAATGTTTCTCCACTTCATTTCCCACCTCATTTAATGATAAAACAAATAACAAGTTGAAACAAAGGAAGTGGAGAGAAAAAAGCTCCAACCTTTCCACTTCATGATCTCTTTGAGTTGAAACAATGGAGAAATCAACAAAGCCCTTTTCGGTTGAAGAATATGACACATCCCCGACATAGGTGAGAGAATTAGAGTTCATTGGCTCCTTCTCTAGAGGGGACGAGAATCTATCATGATGATCTTTCCTTGAGGGGATTAATGATCCCTTAACCATATCTGATTGACTCTTGATCGTGATATTTACTACAAGAGAGTCCCTCCACCATGATGGTCTTTCCTTGCCTCTCGAAATACTCATAATCATCCGAAAGATGGCAACTTTGAAAATACCTATGGCATTCGAAGGATAGACCCTCATAGTCTAACCTTTGCACCCAATTTCTCTCATTGATTTATAGATTAATTTCTACTACAAGAGCTTAGGAGCTGTCAAGATCCACCAAGATTATAGCAAAAGTTGTATGAGTCTTATAATAAGTTTTGTCATCAATTTTCTCGGTGGACCCAAGGGTATCTCCTATAACGGTGAGGCATGCTATACTCCATAGATGTAGTGGTAGCCTTGAAAACCAAATCCAAATAGGAAAAGTATCAAATGAATCTTTAAGAGGGTAAAAATATGGATACCATGGTTTGAACATGAATCCGTGTTCATCCTGAACCCAATAATGGTAAAAAGTTAGATCCCTATCTTCGAGGGTTTCAAGACAAAAATGAAGTAAACTTTAACACATGGGTAGATTTTAATCTTACCCTTAATATTTTCCCTCCATTCCAGTGTTATCTAGTGTTGGAGCTCAGCTAGCTTAGGCCAAAACTTGTGGAATCTACAGATTAGTCCACATTGGGAGAGATTCTCCTCTCCCTTGTGCACCTTTTGCATTAGATCCTCAACAAAATTTAGAATTGGATTCATCTTTGAGGGATTTAGAGGTTTGTCAACAGCTCTAGAGCCGACCATTGCCTATTTAGAAACAACAACGGAGAAGGATTGGGCAACACGTTCAAACCCCTTCCCATTAGCCCCTTGTTTCCCTTAAGTCGCACGTTGCAGAGGGACTTTCCCATGCACGTCACCAGAAAGGGTCGGACCTCCTTTCTCAATCGTGTCCATGTTGGAACCGTGTAGGGGTTAAATGTTGTCCCCTCTGTTTCCATTACAACTTTGAACCAGGGACATCTGAGGTTGTGGGCAACCCACAGCCACCTTACCGCCACCATTTTTCAGCAAAGAGGGGTTGCACTTTCCAGCAAAGGCTAGGCTTATATAAGATACCTATTCATAGTCATCGATCCGCTGAGAATATGTGTGTGTGTCGCCTCTTCTATTTCAGTGACGAGCAAAAGGTTTAGGGCTTGCAATAGTGGGCTTAGAGTTAGGATTACGGCTTGAGATAACCATGTTTTAATATTCAGTGATATTTAGTGATGTGTTTTATAAGTAGAAAATAAAAATAATAATGAGATGAGAAAAAAATATATTATTTTTTAAAATGTTCTCCTCTTACACATTTAATAATTTTAAATAGACCATAAAATAAATAAGTTTAAATAACTAAAAAATTTGCTACTGTTTTATAATTCACACAAACACAAGTGGTATCATTCCATTTCACTATTTCATAGACTATAAATAAAATTATAAGTTTAGTAAGCAAACAAAGAATTTAAATGACTAATTTGTTTTAGTTTAAAAAATATAAGGTCCAAAAATTAAAAAAACTAAGATAGATATGAACTATATAATGGCATGCAAGTTTGAGAGAAATGTGACCTGTGACCGAAATGACTTCTAAAACATAGTTTCATTTACTAATGCATATAAAATACATTAAAAATAGGCTTATCATAAAAAATATATACATATAAATTTAGATTTAAATGAAAAAAAAACTCATATTAATAATAACAATAGATAACCAAGACTAACATTTTTTCGATGAAAATATCTTATATTATATTAAAAGAATCATTAGATAAAATAATTTCAATAGAAAAGAGGGTGATATGAAAGGACACCCCAAAGCCACGAGCACACTAGGTTGAGCCTAGGTAAAAAACCAAAACAACTTAAGGAACACTTAAAGTAAGCAACTACGGTAGAAAGACCGGAAGAACAGGGGTCATCATCATCTAGAAAACCAGGACCATGAAGGTATTTTCTAGTGTCTAGCACTTCCCAACAAGATCTTGTGGGGTCTTCTTGTTCATTTACAACAATACCGAGTGTGGGAGAAATGGAAAGATCCATCAAGGGAAACTTATCGACAAAGGCGGAGTAAAGAGGTGGGCGACTCCACCCATCATGGGTGTGTGGCTTAGGAGCCATAGGAGAGACCCAACCAAGTTGATGAGAAAGTGTAGTGGAGCCCCAACCGAGATAATGATCGATGGGGGAGACCAAACCATGATGGTGATATAGAGGAGATTAAATTCTCCATGTTTGACTTCATGGAGACTAGTGAGCATAGATGAAAGAGTGTCGCTCATAACCGCTCTTACGACATCCCTAAGGACGGCCTTTGTGCGGTGAAGAATACCGTTATGGCAAAGGTGGCTCAAAAGAAACATTACAGGGGGAATCCCTCAATGAATTACAAGAGTATTGAGGTGCTCCACTTCAAGAGCTACCTAGTTAGGCTAAACTTGAATTTGTAGAAACACATTGGAGATAGCCATCGATTTATTATACACGCAGTAATTGTTGTTCAACTTCAGCATTAGGAAATAAACAAATTCTTTTCTTTCCATAACCAAAAAAGAGATTCCCCACTAAAAAAATGACAAATCAGGGAAAACATGTGAGGTAATCTGGGGATGTCTCCTAAAATAATATGATGCCGAGTTAAACACTCTTGTCGAGGGTGAAAAGAAACAATGTATCCAATTCCAATCTCGTTGGGATTTGGGACAATACATAAATATGTGTAATATATTTTCCAATTTCCCACAAAAGGGACATTTGGGATCCAAAACACCCATTTGAACCAGTTGGGTACCAATTGGGAAACCTTGATGTAAAATACAACACAAAAAATGTTTAATTTTAGGCTCAGCATAGGCCCTCTGATTTTGTCAAACCTCCTTCTCCAACAAGAACGATATGAATGAATCCCCCATGATTTTTTCAGATTTTCAACCATTGGAAAATGTGGTGAGAGCCAATGATATCCTATACTTTTGAGTAATTACAAAATGGGGTATCTATGAACCACATCCATCTATCCACCAAGGATGGGAAGGACGCCGCACGAGATCTTATGAATAATATGATTGGGAAATGACCTAATGATTTCAGTGATACTAGCATGATCATGGGGGGCAAGTTTTAATTGATATTTTAGCTCATTCTAAGGACACCAAGATTGGTTTTCCTTGTAATAAAGGTCTTGATGGATCAAATTACACATTTGAAGCACTTGAGTGTAGGAATTCCAGGGACCTCTGAAAGACATTGATCTTAGATTTGAATGACATGTGACCACCACAAGGAATGTTGGTTAAAAGATAGGCCATTACAAAATCCGTTACCTTTTTATTGATGCCATGATTTGATCTGCTCCAATGCTTTCTAAATACTTTTAAGCACAAAGGTGTTAACAACTTTGATAGGAACTTGGGAAATGAGGAGATTGACAAAACCTAAACCTTTCAAGTCTCACCGTCATAAGAAGAACCTTAGTGTTATATCTCATAAGAACTTTCCAAGATTATTAACCTTCAATGTAAAGGATTTTTCATATCGCACAAAGTTCCCATCTTTATCGCAAAATATCAATAAGACCCATCCCACTAGATTCATGGGAAAGGCAATAGGTCTCCCATGTTACCTTCTCAATTCTTTTGCCATAATAGGCATTGGACCAAATAAAATATTTCAAAAGGTTTTCCAATTTATGCACTAAATTTTTAGACAACACCTAATAAGATGAATAATAAACATGAGTGGATGCAAGGACTTTGGAAAAAATCTAGAATTTTCTCGCTAAAAAAAATAGTTTTGTGATCCAGTATTCCATATTTTTGGCCACCCGTTGAACCACATACTACCCAAGCTTCGTAGGTGATGCTTGGAAGGAAAAAAAATGCCAAATAATTTGAACATCTTAGAAGGGCCTAACATTTTCTCGAGGGCGCGAGGAAGAAGGAATATCTGTAATATCACGTTTTTCTCTAATGAATGGAAGAACCTACGGCCAAAGAGAAAATATCAAGGAAATGCATGTCGTTTTGAATATTATTTTTCTCGTCAATTAAGGTAAGGAAAGATTTATCTACAAAGTGACCATTAAGTAATTGGAACCCATGCACGAGAGGGAGTAAAATCCCATGACAAGCCTTTGGGATTTGTCTTGGGCAATAAAATATTGAAATCCTTCCTTCGAGAAAGCATAAAGAGTATGTGCTAAAGGAAATCCTTAGATTATGGAATGAAAGAGGTTGAAAGGCTCGAATTATGACCATTAATGGTGAGTTGGGCTGAGGCACTGACAAAAGCATTTTGACATATTGAATGAAGATAAGGAAAAAGCCCAAGGATTTAAGCATTGCAATAATAAATGACCATTCTATCCTATCATAATATTTCTCAAGGTCCAATTGAATGAACTTAGCAGATTTATTGGACCTGAGATCCCATTCCATGCTTTCCCAAATATAAATGATATTATGAAGAATATAACGTTCTAAATGAATCAAGTTTTCTCTGGATGAATAATGACATGATGAATATGACATTGCCAAATCACAACGGCCTTAGCAATAATCTTATATGATACATTAACTAAGGTGATAGGCCGTTCATAGGTAATTTATCCAGGGTTTCCTAGTTTGGGAATGATCTTGATTTTCCCCTTATTAATGTGCACATTAAGTAACTAGTTGTAGATTCCTTTAAGATATACTTGATGGCATTATAGAGTAACATTATCCCAAAGAGATTTACATAATTCACATAGGAATCCATCGCACCTAGGAGCCTTATCTTTATCCATTTACATGGTGTTGTCGAGAAACTATGTAGCATGAAAATTGACAATTTCCAAGCATGACAACTATACCCATGTGCCAAAATTTTCATGTTTTATCATTCCTAGGCCCGCCAGGTCAAATCTGTCAATCTAGTTACCCCAAATTTGATGTCAAATTGTTACCCTAGGTGATTTAGGAAATTCAATTTAATCCCCCAATTGATTTTAGGATGTTCTGAAAAATGCTATCTTAAGCGGTATTGGGAAGGGATATCACTAGCCTTCCTAGGACTAGATCAAACCTCCTTAAATGGAGCGGAAGGTCCAAATTCAACATGGAGCTGAATTGAAGACCTTTTAAGATCATCCAAATTATTTTGGAAGGTTTGAGGAATTTTTGAAAGAATTGGAGTATTCTAAATGAAAAGTAGGGTTCACAAGCCTAGGCGGTAGACGGGCCTAAAACAACTATTCAGCGTCAAAAGAAGATTCTGGGAGATCTGAATGGAATTATGATTTAAACTAAACATCACCAGAAATATAATTCTAACCCCTAAACTATGGTGGAATCCGATTTTCACAACACTTTGGAGCATCGGGTCTCTGGCGGTTTTCTCAAGCATAGGTGGAGTACCAAATCAAAATAAGATTTTTATGGATCAAATGGATGAATAAAGACATAATATCCATACCATTGGATTTAAAAGGAAATTTACACTTAGGATAATATTAAATTTTACCAATATATTACACCGGGAGCTCAAGTTATCATCGTTCCAAGTTACCCTCTTGGAGACAATTCAGGACTTAGCCAAATTTTTAGATGACATGTGTCAGCACTAGGAGCCTAGAGAGATTTTATGTCCCTGAAGTCCATAAGGTCAGGTACATCAAACTTGGAAAAATTATCCTATCCCTCATGTGACCTTCAGACTTAACAGTTCAGCACCTAGGTGCATTTTTGGAGCTCAAATTCCCTGCCATCGGATCGACAACACGTGTCAGCTCCAAGACCAACATGGAATTTTATGTTCCTCATGTCCCTAAGGTTTGGGATAAAATACATTGAAAAAATTTCCTAGACCCTATGGGGAGTCCTTTGGTCATCCACGAGATCGGATTTCAGCCCCGAGTGCTTCTTGTGCTTTTCTGAAAAAATACCCTACCATCAGATCGAGGACATGTGTCATCCTCTTTCTCACCATGGAATTTTGTATCCCTCATGTCCCTGAGGTTAGGGACATTAGACATGAAAAAATTCACCCAGCCCCTCCATGTGTATTTTTGAAAATTTAAATCTGGCACTTAGCCATTTTCTTCCTCTCATTTCTCCTCCACAGCTCGTCACCATGTCATGGCTTTGCTCAAGATTATCTAGACACCCATTCCACCATTGATGATCCAATACAAATAATCCATGACCCAAAAATAGTATACATAATACAACATAAATATAAGACAAAAGAGGATCGATGAAACAAAGAACGGGAAGAAAATGAAGGTTTTTTTAGAGATAACCGTGAACTCACCCGATCGAGAAATCATCATATCTCATAAGATACAAGTCAGATGGATGTTCTGTCTTCTAACGAATTCCAAAATTTTCAATAAAATCATGACGTAATAAAAATAGGTCAAAGGGTTCCTAGAATTATTTATTTTAACAAAATCCTCACTTTGTGCACCTACACACATTCGTGGGATTTCCCATCATTCTTGAAATGGGAATGAGCTAAGAACTTGAACATGAGCTCAAAATGATAAAACTATCATAATGGAGTTTTTTTCATTGTTAATGGAGAAAAAAAGCATATCTGCAAATTTCAAGCTCCATTAATGGCCACCATGGTAGCTCTATGCTCGAAGCCACTACTAGGTTAAAAATTCAAAATTTATTTCCAATCATTCTAGCTGGAGAAATCAAGTAACATTTGGGGGACATGACCATGATGATGAGACAAATCCAGAAAAATATACTTCATCACAAATCGAGCACCGAAACCCACTTTCCAAAAATAATAATCTTTCCTACACATGTTTTCTATTTCGGGTAAGTCTTCATCAAAAGTGATGTGGAAAAGGCGGTATGCACTTTGAAGATTTCAAGAAGCTAGAAGGATTATCCAAAGCATAAAACAATGAAAATGACCACTTAATAAAAATATTAAGTCCCTTATATGGGTGCTTACTAAAAATAGTAAGTCACCCCAAGAAGTGGTCAAAGCAAAGGCAGTGTGCATAGGATTGAATGAAGATTTTCATCACATCAAGATGATCAAGAAGAATTAATGATCACCTCTTACTAAAAATAGTAAGTTTCACATTTGGAAATTTACTAAAAATAGTAAGTTAGACTCAAAGAGTAGTTCCGACACAATGGGACATTCGAGAACATTGTCGCATCGGATATTTCAATCACCGAGCATCATTGGACTTGATCAAGGGAAACATCTCCTCTTCTTCTTCTCTCTATTTTTCTCTCTCCTCTTCCCCCCAACTTTCTCTCACTTTCCAGTATTCTAATTTCACATTGAGGTTGCACTTTTCCATATGTCCTAATGTTCCTAATGTAATAAGTCACCATTATGTTATAAAAAGGGACTTAATATTCTCCTAGGAAGCCAAAAAGTTTTTAGTTGAACAAGGACGTATGAAAATCCATTGGGGGGTAGACGATAAGTCACCTCTCATTCCATAAATTGTAACATCATTCCAATTTCAAAGGGTGGGTGATTGATATTGTAAACTCAAGATTGCATTATACGTAGAGATAGTAAATGAGATATCGATTTTCTTCTACTCTCAAATTTCTTCATTCCCACACTTTGTCTATTTTTTTTTTTTTAACAATATATACAAGAATAAGGAGTTTCTATCTTTCTTTGACCAAGGGGTTTCTTGATACTTTGTGATCAATAAATTCTATTTGGTCTTGTTTTTACTTATAGAGTTGTTTATTCTCATGAATGCATGTGTTGAAATTTCTGACTAGTGTGTGTAGGAATTTGATTTCCTACCTACAACATTAGTTCTCCTACCTCTTTTCTCACTCCGCTTTCCTACTCTTCGAGACAAAGTATTCCCTAGCAAGACATTGTTAGCTTTTCCATAGGGTCGGAGAGTGTCCCTATTGGATCCTTGGTCGAAAGGCAACCAAAAAAATCCACATTTTCTCATGCATGCATATATGGTAGTTACACCAATTAACTAGAGGGAATTAGATTCCCAAAGAGTTGTGAGGTCCACAAGTTTTCCACCCAAAAAAGTTTCTCACCAACACATGGCCACTTCGGAAGGTCATCAAGGGTAAGGATGTGTTCACAGGATACCTTCTAATATAGTTTGAGCTTGCAAAGCATGACAACAAGAAATTATTCAAGAACCACCTATCGCTCATTTGAGGGAACTTGAGATTGAAAAAAAAATTATACGGGTTGAAAAAGGCCTTTAACATAACACGGGGCACCCTAACTCGACTTCTGGCATCACGAATGGACCGTATTTTCTAAGAAGGTTTCTTGGATTAGAAAGATAGGAAATATTATTTGGACACACGATACCCCACTTTAAGTTGGTGTAGAGGAGAACAAGTTTGAGTTCGTTGAGCGTTGTAGTTGTCTGTAATATGAATTTTTTTATGAAGCTCTACCACTTGGAGCTAAAAAATTTCTAAAAAAGGATTTTATTTAACTTCGACCATCACATGAATTTTAGTAGAGAATAATCATGGCTAGCTCTCAACTATAGATTCAAAGGAATTTGGTCATCCTATTCAGAGCATCCTCCCACAACTGGGTCTAGCTTACACACATAGGAGGATAATAGTTCTTGCAATGACGTGTTAAAGGAAATAAATTCCACACTCCTTTGATTTGGGTGATGGTGGGCCCATGTTCCATCAAGGAAGTATTGAGAAAATTTGAATTTTATGACAAAATGGTCACCTATCTTACCAAGTGATATGAAATATTATGGGGTATTGGTCCGAGAGGACCAAGTCGGACATTAATTCCATAGGTAAAGAATAAATGTTGTCAAAATAAATAAAAAATATTGAGATGACAACATATATTTGTCTAGTCATTTGATAACTCAATCCAATCCTCCTTGGTGATTAGGCAGAAGAGAACCAAGATTTAAAGGTGGGGGTATGAGAGGCATTAGGGTCATAAAACAAAAATTTATTGCACATATATAATAACACCTCCCTTTCACTTTTTCTCAATAAGATAGAAATGTGCCCACACTTGTGTGTGGGAAACTCTACTATATTAAAATCACCATCTATAAACAAATATTCATAAGGAATTTCATTGGCTATCGAACACAAAAGATCATCTTTCAGCTGGATCATTAAAGGCATAGATTTTAATAATGCAAAAATGATGGCTATCAATATTAAATAGGACCCATATGGAAAAATTACTATGGTCGACACCATAATCGATAAAATAAGGTCCATAATTTAGGAGAAAAAATAGATATTAAATTGTGACACCCCCATCATGATTACTTGCCAAATGCTTGAATTTAAGGCTAGATGGATTTACAAACCATCTCTAATGGAAAACATGTAACTTTGACTTCATCAAAACACAACAATCCTAAAGTGAAATTTTTTTACCAGCATCTCTAACAATATACTTGCAGTTGTAGTCTGTAAGACCGCACACATTTCATGCTATGAAATTCATGGAAACTTGTGGTCAATGACCACATGGTTTGCATCAAAGCCATCCAAAGCATCAAACTAATTATGTAGAAATTTATCCTTACTACTTTTCAATAAATCCTTCAGCTCAATTTTCCTTTTCTGTCTTATTCTATGTTATATTCCTCCTCTGAAAAATGCACACTGTGAGTGCAACTCTAATAGTTGGAGTGGCAAGGAGGAATTCAGGAACTTTGAATGGGACCTATGAACCAATTGTTAAAGGAAATTGACAATGTCAAAGGGTCAAGGAAGTGCGAATGGAATTTTTTCAAGTACATGAGAAACAAGGCCTCCTTAGGCATGCTAGTTAATTTAGGTAAAGGGAAAATTGACTTGTCGAAACCACCGACTCCTAAGATGTTTGCCATGGGATTTTTCCTTAACAAATTGGCTCACTTGAACCATTTGAGGCAAGGACCTTGGTTTTAGTTGACTTTTTCTTAATTTTTTTCCATCCAACCATTTTATACCCCTCGTCCTGAGGGGATTTGGTCACCTCAGATGCCACCTTGGGCACTGGGTAGTTGTCAGGATATAGAGGAGACATTCCTTGGTCTTACCATTAGATGCCTTACATCGGAAGTAAGTGTTAGGGAGGTTTATGCATAAGATACGTTGTGAGTATTCTTCATCTCCCATTTGAATATCTATGAACTCTTTTAGCTCTTGAGGGAGGTAAAATTCTACACAGACATGCTCAGGTGGCTGATCGTTATAGAATCATTAAGGTTCCATATAGACCACCCACCCTACAGAAGAAAATATTTGATGCAAAAGGTTTACACAAGGTAACGAGTGGCCATGAAATTCTATGTAAATCGACACTTTGAGGGCCGCATAGTTGGATATGAAAAAATATTTGGTCCATGGAGAAAGTACCAAAATAAAGTTATGAGTATACCAAGTCCTTGAATTGGTTAGAATGGTTGGGCCATGTGACGGGCCATAAAAGAGGAAAAGGAAAATACGTTGGTCATATACTAGATGCTCTCAAACCAGATCTTGTGGGCATCCCGAGCCGAGTTAACACATAATTTTATCATAATTTCATAGGGGATACAACCCAACAAATATATAATAAGAAAATATTGCTTTAACCAATGGCATAAACCATTAAACTTAGGAGTAGGTAAAAACATAAGGGGGAGATTAATTACCTAGTGGAAGACCTTCGAGACAAACTTGTGGGAACATTTTAGTGGTGGTACCATTGTTTGAAACTCCACAAGCTCCATTTAATATTTTAACAAACAAAATATAAGTGAAAGAGGTTATTATATAGGTGCATCTAGAGGGTGATAAACACTAAAAATTTGATAGAAGAAGTATACCGCAATTCCCAAAGACGTTGTGGTATTAAATGCACGTGAACTAAACCCTAAAAATCCAACTCCAGCTTTTAATCTTCACAACCAATGATAACCATTGTTTATATTGTATCAAAAATTCAAACGTAGTTTGGGAAGGAAAAACAGAAAAGTTCGACACTAAAACTTTGAGTTTGGATTTAAAACTTTTGATCATTTTAAGAGTTGAAAATGAATATAACCGTGTTTCTTTAAGATGATTTTTTGGGTGACCATGAAAATTGTTACAAACCTTGTGTTAATTTTTCTCAAATACACAATCAATTAAATAAAAATTGCAGATATTACTTGTTTAACAACTATGATTTGCATAAAAGAATTCTTATCCTTTTCTTGAGATGACTTTTTCACACAAAGAGTTCCTTCTATTTCCTTATCCAAATGTGTAGTAGTGATCCATTCATTTCAAAGAAAAAATAAGTTTTCTTTGACCCCTCCCTAAATGAACTCTTATGACTTGTACTTAATTACCTCTCACCACCAAACAATTACAAGCCACATATATTGTTTTTGTGTTTTCTACCCTTTAGCCTCCTATTAAAAAGACAAAAAAATGTTAGAAACATTATGGAAGTTTAATTTTTCTTCCTCCTATTATTAGGAAAAATAAATAGCTTAATTTAATGCATGCTTTAGTTGTTTACATTTATTATCGTCCACTTTATTTCTAATTTTACGGAAAAAACTATTTTAAAAATAAAAGAAACTTTGATTATAGATTGCTCTACTTTAGAGTTTTGTTTTATATTTAGAAGAAAGCTTTCCATAAACAAATTGTAATGATATAAAGTTCGACAGAGAAAAAGATATATATGTATAGAAATTCTCATTTGAGATTGGAATAATCTATTTTCTTTGCAATATTTCTTATTTTATTAATGTTGTTAGCAATTTAATTTGCATAATTAATACAAATTAGTATTAAAGAGTTGTTTTTAAATAGGTTTCTAAATGGGCAACAAGTTATGGCTTTTACATCCCATCTGCGAGACACCACAATTTATAGAAAATAATTATGGGTATTGGTCATTAACCATTAAGGCACTATTTATATCTCGGATGTGTAAAACATCATGGTGAATGGATACACAAATCCCCAAAATGTACCATCATATAATGAACTCTCGGAGATAGTGAATTTTTTTTTAAGGAATTAAGAAAGAATGACAGAAAATATATTTTCTATATTCATCAAGCCATACATGAAAACATCTTACCTAGAGTACCAACAACCAGTAAAGAATAAATAACGTGGGACATTGAGAGGTTTAAATAGAGGAGAGAGAATAGATATTGATATCTCTTCTTATTCTATATTATTATCAGAAGCATGACACATATTTATAGGTATATTGAGTAAATAATATTCCCCTAAATGGATGGAGAAGATACAAACAAGAAGGAGAGAATAATGGAATAGATAGAAAATAGATTAATAATAAAATAACGTACTTAGACTATGCTAACATTCCCCCCTTATTACATTATTATTTCAAATGTAACCCCAAAAAAGTTAAAATTTCACTTTTCCTAAGGATTTGGTGAGAATATCAGCTACTTGTGCTTCTGTAGGACAATACTAGAGTTGAATGTGATGGTTGAAGATGTGCTCTCGAATGAAATGACAATCAATCTCAATATACTTTATTTATTCATGAAATACTAGATTCTACACAAGCTTCAACACACTTTGATTATCACAATAGAGAATAGGTGATTATATTTCAAGAAATCCTAGGTCATCAAAAATGAGATATAACCATATCACTTCAAGCATAGCTCCTCGTGTGGAGTGATATTCTACCTCTGTGGATGAGATAGAAACAACATTCTACTTCTTGCTTATCAATGAGATAGGTCTATATCCCAGATGAAATATGTATCCTGTAGTTGACTTCCTGTCATCAACATATCCGATGTGGTCCGATTAGATGTATCCCGGTAAGAATAATTGATCATTCTTCTTATATTCCAAACCATAATCAATAGTACCTCATACATACCTCAATACATGCTTTTCTACATTCCAGTGACATTTCTTTGGTTCCTACATGAATCTGAAAATATAGCTAACAAAATAGCATAAATCTAGTCTAGTATATGTCAAGTAGATGAGTCCTCCAACAAATTTCCTATGGAGAGTAGAATCTACTTGAGGTGAATCCTGGAATCTTCAAAGTTGTAAGACATTCTCCATGGGAGTGGATATAGGTTTATAATCATACATTATGTACTTTTATAGAAGTGTGTTGGCGTTATTTATTTGGGAGACAAAAATGTGATGCTCCTTTTTCCATATTTCCAAGCCAAGATAGTAATGGAGTAGATCCAATTCTATCATGTCAAAGGTTCTTTTGAGATCATTCTTTACAATATCAACTTGATCTTCGAACTGTTAGTGATCACAAGATCATCCACATACACAACAAGAATGACAATTTCTTTGCCTACCTTCTTTATATACAAATTTGAATATGAGGGGCTACGAGTGAACCCATGCTACAAAATTTTATCATCGATCTTGATATACCATGCCCTTGGAGCTTGTTTCAGTCCATATAGTGATTTGATGAGATGACATACCTTCTTAGGATGCTCTTCATCAACAAATCCTTCAGGTTGGGTCATGTACACTTCTTCTTTCAGATCACCATTTAGGAAAGCACTCTTGACATCCATCTATTGAAGTCTCCATCCTTTCTATGCTGCTAATGCGCAAAACAACACTAATGGTCTTGATCTATGTAGTGGGTTCAAAGGTGTCTTCGTAGTCGATGCCCTCTTTCTGAGCATATCCTTTTACTAAAATTTGTGCTTGAAGTTTGTTAGTGGATCCATCCGCCTTATATTTTGTCTTGAAAACCCATTTATAGCCTATGGGTTTCTTTCCTATAGGCAGATCGATAAGTTCCCATGTCTGATTTTTCATGAGTGAGTCATATTTTGTATCCATGGATTCCTTCCACTGAGGTTGATTGAGTGCTTCACAAACATTATCAGGCTCGAAGCTATTAATCAATGAACTCATGAGTGTAAATTTTACCTCATTTCTTGTTTGACTCCTTATTTTGACTCGGGCGATGTATCCGGCAGTTGTTTACAAATTTGATTCCTTGATGGTGCTTTATAACCACTTCGGATGAGAACTTGGCTGCTTTTGAGAAGAACTATGTCATTGTTGTGTGCATTTTGTGGAGTCACATTCTCCAGTTCTCCAAGGTCAACAAATATCTCTCCTTGCAACATTTATTTTCCTTGAGTAGTCTCTTCTAGCTCATTATCGATTCGAGTCTAGTTGGTGAGTGGTGGTTGGAACTAGATATTCTATTGATACTGATGAGTCAAAGGATGACTTGTCACAAACCACATCCTGAATCTCATATATTTTCTTTATCTTAGGATCCATGAGATGATATTCCTTCAAGGTAGTGTTGTAGCCAAGTAGGATACACAAAAGTGTCTTTGGCTCAACCTTCTTTCTCTTCTAAGATGGGACATGCATGTATGTTGTGCAACCAAATACTTGTAAATGAGAAATTGATGGATTTATACCACTCCATACCTCTTTATGGCATTTTATTTTGTAGAGTTTTTGTCGGTTCCTATTGAGAAGCTATACAACTATCTCTGCATTTCACCTTGACTAATAGCATTCCTCTAGCTTTGTTGTTGTTAGCATGCAGCGAGCCATCTCCATCATTGTGCGATAGAGATGCTCAACAATATTGTTTTGTTTGGGTGTTTAGGGAGCATTTAGGTTCTTATTAATTCCTTATTGGTTCGGGAAGGCCAATAAATTCTTTGATGTTAATTCCCCCCCTCGATCTGAGTTAAGTAGATGAAGTAGTTGTCTGGTTTGTTTCACAACATGATGATAGAAATTCTGGAAATGTTGAAGAGCCTCACTTTTCTTCTTTAGGAAAAAAACCCACATCTTACAAGATTGGTCATCCATAAATAGTTGGAAGTACTTGTATCCTGAAAATGAAGCAGAAAACGGGTAATTCAGATTAGTATGAACTATATCCAGGTACTTCTTGGCATGAAAGGTGCTTGCCTAAAATGGATCTCTTTGTTGTTTTCCTATAAGATAGTTAGGGAAAAGAGGCAAGGTACTAGAAAATTTGAGTAGTCCATGAAATATTGATTTTAAAATCATATGATATAATGAACTAGGTGACAAGTGTCCATATCTAAAATGCCAGTGTAGTAGATTGTACTATTGATGAAGATAAAACTATTACAGAATATGAAACAATATCTAAAAAGAAAATAACTTATCTTTATTAAATTATCTAGTAATAACCTTACCTCTTCATAAAATCAAACATGATTTGATGTCATTTTTAACAAGAAATTATACCTTCAGGTTATGATTCAATAGCTCAGTTACTGAAAGGAGGTTGCTAGTCAATCCAGAACGTATAGTACCTTTATAACTATATATTTTCGTGTTCCCAAAGGAATGGTAATTCTTCTTGTTCCTTCTATAACATACTCTTTGTCATCTACTATCTGAACTCAATCACCAGTGGGTTGTTCATCTAGTGAATCAAATAGCTCTTTTTCACCTGACATGTGCTTACTTGCACCAAAGTATATCAGCGAGACTCTTTTTATGGGTTGTGAAGTCTGAGAGATGAGAACAAGGTTCTTACCACAATGTGTTCCTTCTGATGTCTCCTCATCAGATTCATTATCTTGTTGGGTTGTGTGATGTCCCTTGTCCTTTCTCTAGTAGAGATGTAGTTTGGATTTTTTTAAATCATCGCGCCATGATGTGCTTGTTTGACTTGAAGACCCTTGTTACAAGCTATTATAGCAGCATCAATCAGTGTCATGAGAGTTGGTTCTACAAATGTGACACCACCTCTTTGAATTTTGATCTTTCTTTTGTTTTTTTTATTGTGCTTGATTTATCTTCTCTAGGGGACCCTTCTGATTCTTCTAGCCACTATATGGCTTTGACAACATGGCTTTATCCTGAGTCTCCTCCTGGGATGAATTGTTGGCCTCTTCCTGTTCAAGAAAATTCACAAGTTCTTCACATGCTAATGTTTTTTAGATACATTCGTGTCGTAACGAACACTTGAAATTGAGAAGGGAATGCTCTCAAGGTGATTGGTATGATAATTTTGTCATCCATAATTTCAATGAGTGCTAATAACTCTAATCGTAGCTCAACCACTTGATGTAAGAACTCCTTAAATTTTTCATCTGACCCCATAGAGATGGTGTGTAGCTTTGACTTAAGATGGAGGATCTTAGTCTAATTTTTGGCTTCATAAATTGTTTCCAGCTTGTCCCAGGCCTCCATTGGTTTCTCAACATTCCGAAAATGTGTTTACACATCATTGTTGGTATTGTGCATTATCAGCATCAAGTCTTTGGCACTATCCATCTCACACTTTATTAATTCATCAAGGGTAAAGGGAGCGGTCACAGAACCTATGAAAATGCCACATAATCCTTCAAACTGAATGATTATCCTTATTTTTGTTTTCTAGGGCACAAAATTGGGACCTTTAAGTAACTGAGCATCAAAAAGAAGCAATTTCAGAGAAATTTTTTTATTAAAAAAAAAAACACTTATTTATTTATTTATTTCAAGAGAGATTACAAATTTTACTCACTAATGTGAAGTACTAGCTCATAGATGCTCTCAATACTCGCATCTGAGAGATGATGATGCTTGGTGGGGAACTCTTCTTCATCTTCACAGTCGATGTCATACCCGGCTTCTAATTCCTATCAAACTTTCTTTTCTTGGCATTTGACGTCGAAAAGGAAATATTCCAAGAGTCATTTTCAAACCACGTCGTCGAAGAAAATATTGTCAATGTTTCGAATCTCGTTGAGCAAGGAAAAGTAGAACCCAGAGATCTCAGGAGCTATTAGATGGTGTTACTGTGTGACTTGCGAAGTTGATGTTACAAACTTTGAATGCTCTTGATTGTGTCGATCACGCTCGTCATTCGACATTGGGTATTAGAGAGATACTTCGATGTCATGGTAGAGGCTTCCTCGTTAGGTAATATATGTCCTATTTTTAATTATTTGTGACTTTAAGGCTACATGAATTTAAATTTTTCTCTCTTCTCGTGCAACTTTAACTTTTCACGTAGGTGATACTGAAACATTTCCACACACGTAGAATTTTAATTTACCTAGTAACGAATTGATTACATGTAAGAAATAATTGTCCTCACGTAAATAAAAATGAAGATTTTAGAGGAAAGAATTGTTTGTTCCTAATCGATGTGGTCTCGCAAGAATAGCACGTCCAATTTGTGAAAGACACCTCACCAAACACTCCCGAGGCATCAATTGGTCTCCACCTCAATACTTCACCTTAGATGTTGTTGGCATAGTTCTTCCCATGCAATGTAAGTTAGAATTTTCATGTAGAACATTATTTCCTTCCCCCGACTTTGCTTTTGGCTTTATATGGAAATGAAAGGGAATTATGATGGCTCCATGTTTCAATGTTCCACGCCACTTCACATAGGTTTTCTACCTCTCCACGTAGGTGAAATATTGAAGAATTTTTAGGCCGCTCCAACACTTTGTTGAAGACTACGCAACTTCCACACACCAACAGTTTCAAGCCTCCACGCAGGTCACTGGAATTATTTGTCTCCCACGATATTTTCCACACACCAAAACTTTTCACTCTATACGAGAAGAATATTCCTTTCCACTAGAATCCTCCTATCTTTTCATATAGCTTTTAAGACTTTCACTTACCTCCACGTGGGCCAATTGTTGGTTGCTGGTGTATTTCCTCCACACAATAGCAAATTGCTTGCACCATGTATTTAGTTGTTGAATGTCTCCAATATTGTGGTAGATGATAGGAACAATGAAATAAATACACTCTTGACATTCCCCATGCTTTTAGTCTCTCCACATAGGTCACTCCATGCAGCAAAAGAGAAATAACTCCATGCATGTTTTCAATAAAAACGGTAGCAGAGAATATCTTCTCCTTTTAAACACACATACACACATGTCAGAGTCTTTGATAGATCTGATACAAGATTGAGAGGATGAAATAGATGAGAGATAATATAGATTGATATCTCTTATTATTCTAGATTATTATCAGAAGCACAACACATATTTATAGGTATATTGAGTAAATAGTATTCCCCTGAATGGATGGAAAAGATACAAACAAGAAGGATAGAATAATGGAATAGATAGAAACTAGTCTAATAATAAAATAATGTACGTAGACTATGCTAACAGACATTCTCCAAGTTGCGTATCAAGGTAAGGAGAAAGAAAAAACTGCAAAACTACAATTAATTTGAACAAATTTTTAAAATATCTCAATGCAAGATTTATATTTCATATAATCATTCTTTATTTATGTAGTTGGTTTATTCAATCAAATGAAATCCCATAGTGAAAATATTGTAGACAAAGGATTATTGGAAATTTTCTCGAAGTTCTTGATGAAATTTTATCCTTTAGTAGTTGTTATTAGATAAACTAAAGATCTAAGATAGTTTTCAAATGATGAGTTACATGCATCACTAATAAATCATGAATAGAGGTAAAATAGATCACATGGTGTTAGAGATCAAGATTTTTCATCATAGGTATCAAGAATTCATAGAAGAGGAAGATGAAGCTTCAGCCCTAGAGATAGAGGAAGAAGTTCAACTAGAGGACTTAACAAAGGTCCATAAAATCAATTGGATGGGAACATAGTCAAGAGTACAATCATAATCAATTTTATGGTCAGATTCATGATAAGTTGCATGTGTAGTTTCACTATTGTAGGAGATATGTACACTATTATTATGATTGTAGAACAATATAGTATGATTAGAACATGTAGAATTAAAAATTAGGTTGGGAGCTCTAATCCAATCTCTATATTTATAGCATGCACAAACATTACCGTAGAAAAATGTTATTTATTGCCTACAAAATGTAATCTATCACAAGAGATTCATTGCCATGTATGTTCTTTGGATTCTTGTTGGAATAATCACATGTCAGGAACCTTAGATTTATTTTCCAATTTCGATGAGTCGAGTAAACACCGATGTTGACCTTTGGAATAATAATACTATGTCGACAAAAGGAAAATTAATAATCAACATTCTGCATAAAAAGGGGGAGAAAAATATTATGCATGATGTTTATTATGTTTTGCAAGTTTGAAGCACAATCTTATGAGCATACATCGATTAGTACAAAAGGTATACAAAGTTTACATTGAAGACAATGAATGTCTAATTGTGGATAAAAATAAAAGTACTGAATTGATTGCTAAAGTGAAAATGAAAAGTAATATAATGTTTACTTTGAAGATTATACCAGCCACATCTAGAGCTTATACTAAAAATTAGTTTAGAGCCAAAGAAATTGAATCAACTTATCAGTCAGTTGTGAAAGATGAATCGTTGGTATGACATCTCATGTTTGGTCATTTAAATTTTTGTGGTTTTTTTAGACCCTAAAATTTTCAACCCAAAATCAAACAATTTTTTTTTTAAATTTATTTATTTAACAAATTTATGATCTTCACTATTATTATTCTTATAATAATTTTTTAATATAAAAACTCAAACGGTTAGTTTCCTTTTTCTCTTTCTTTTTAATTTTATATTATCGTTTTAAAAAAGGAATTATAAACCAAGTCATATAAATATAACATTAATAAATTATATGTATGTAGAATACTATTTATTGAAATATTTTTTTTTAAATACTTCATATTTCATAATAAAACAATTATCCACTATTAAGTTATAGTATTATAATATAACTTTGTAGTATTTATTAATATATGTATTAATAAATATATACTTATAAATAGCATGTAACATCCATAATTTTCTCCTCTCAAAACAAAGAGAACTAATAAATTAATAGTCAGGTTATGGTAATAATTTTTTATTTATTTTTGTTTACAAGTGTTAGTAGGGTTAGGCACTTTCTCGGTTAATAAATTTTTCTATTAGAGACTTTCAACACGGGGTTGTCAACAAAAGAATTAAATCAATAATTAAATATTATAATTTAATTCCTAACCTAAATTTACATCTAAAAGCATCTATTAAGTCCTATTGGTTAAATTAGTTATCAAGCACCGAGGTTACCTTATTTTCTAACTCATGGTCTAATTTTTTTAACCTAGCCATTAAGTGGCCCCATTCACCACATTAGCCATATTATTTATTTTTATTTAAAACTTACATTTGTACAAAATGCCTTCCCACTTAAGTGAGGTAGGGTTTAATTTGGGCCGTAGGATTGAATAAATCCTAGCCCTCAGATTTAGGTTGCCCTAAATTTCTTTATGGTTCTCTTTTAATTCAAATTTTCCTCAAACAACCTCATTTGTTATTTTCCTATTTGCAAGTTTTGGAACAGAAGGAGAAGGAGAAAAACCCATGAGAACAAGTGGAGCCACCATGGAAATATTTCTCTTGATAATGGTTTTAGAGAATTTCCATAGAATGTTTCCCATTTACTAAATGTAGAGATACTATCTTAGATCTATTTTGTTATTTAAGAAAATCATTTACTTGTTTTGAGTTCAACTATTGGGGAAACCCCATTTATTTTAAATCTAAGAGTTTTACACATTTGGGTGCCAAAAGGGGATTGGATGGCTAGAAATGTTAAATTTAGTTGTTTCTAGTTGGTGGAAAGTTTGTTATTTCATTTTTGAACATAGATTTTACTAAATTCTAAAACTTGGATTTTCACATACGAAAAATTTATTTTTCAATAGAAATTTCCTAGACCACCACCCTACGTAGTTTGGAAGTCCAGTGACCACTTCCCTACCCGGGGGTGGTTCATTGCCCACCACTTTGTGTTGGGTGGTGGTTGAAACCACCACTGCGCAGGGGTGGTGGTTATGTTCACCAAAAATAGAACCTTTAACAATACATTATTTTCACTATTTTTCTTTTTGAGTTTATTTTTAGTGATATTAATTTTAATGAAGATGTTTTCCATTCATTGGTGGGTTTCTTGATTGATATTATAACTATTTTCTTAATTCCAAAACAAAAGATGAACTCAATCTCTATCTTTCCGTTTTTGCAATAAAATGTAAAAATATTGAGTATAACATTACTACAATTTATTCTATTTCATATATTCCATTTTTCTAATAAAACCAAAAGAATTCAGCACACTTCCTTTTTATTACATCTTTTCTCTTTTCCAAATATACATGTATGTATGTATGTATGTATGTATATATATATATATATATATATATATGTATATATATATTTTAACTTTAAATGTGTAAATGTTTTAGGAGAGTTTCATTTCAAGACACTAAACAACTTATGTTTTCCTTTCACTATAACATTAAATTGCAACTTATAGAAAATATAAATTTTCAAAATCATTATTTTATAATGCAAGATTTTAAATCCATTTCTTTCACTAAGAATAATCCTTTCCAATAAGGTAATTAACTAAATATATCTCTATTTTTACTAACTCATTTCAATCATGGAATAAATGAAATATTACAACTTTCCTTCAAGCATAAAATGTTACAAACTCCAACTCAAAGTTGGAATAATAATATGATCAATAGAACATATAGATTTCAACAACTCCAAACACAAGTCTTCTTGTTTGTCTTCTCCAAACTTGTAGATTCAATCTTGTTTTTCTAATCTTTCATAAACTTGGATCACAAAATAAAGGAAGCGGGAATAGACGACACTCTCCACCAAACCTTTAACTCAATAATGGGACAATCCATCCCCTTATTTTCCTCTAACATCCAAACAAATAGCAATGAGGGATCTGAGAAACATTTGATAAATTATTTACAAGAATGGATTCCACAAAAAAAAAAGCAATCCAAGGCATTCAACACAGCTTACATAGACGCACTAAATAAGTTTAAAACTTTCTGAAACAACACAATAGGCTTGAAATCAAACTAAAAATTAGAAAGAACTATGGGAACCAGCTACTTTTTCCTACCTAGTGAAGTCGGAGTTTTACCATAAACCTCTATGTAAACAATACATAACCAAAACAAACTTATCTCTCCCTTGTAAGTATGCAACAAAATGATCATGCATTTCCTTTTCACTCCCCATAGGTGAAAGTCTCAATCACACTCCCTCTAAAATACATGCCTCACATATCCCTTTTCCCTCCCCAATGGTCCCATAAATACATTTCCACACACCCAACTCAAGGAAACTACCTAAACACACAAAAAAAACCACATTCAAAACACTCATACAACTTTAACAAGCATAATTTTTCACATCTACAAATATAATTAAAAAAAAAGAAAGGTGAAGAACTTAATTCTTCATTAAGCTTCCAAGAGAACTTCAATCTAATTTTTTTGACACCTCCAAGCCAAGAACACTCTAATAGCTACTCCAACAAGCTCCCAAATCCAAAAGTGTAGAAGAAAGAAAATGAAAAAGTAACTTTGAATTCGTCCAAATTCCATCAATAAATAGAAATGGAATGCGAGGATCATGAGGTGGCTCCATTTATAATATCACTTACTCATTCCTCCATTCTCACACAAAATTCAGAAAACCATTCCCAAGACAATAAATGAACATGTAAAAGTATGATTGTTAGTGTAGGTTATTATTCATCCTTTTATTTATTTATCGGGATAATTCTTACACTTGTGTTAGCCCTACACTGATTGGGTTAGCTTGCTTAGGTGTACTAGTTGTGTGGAGTTAGCTTACTAGTTGTGTTGAGTTAGCTTCTCATCTATCTGGAGTTAGCTTACTAGTCTTTTAAAGTTGACTTGGCTACTAGTATCAGTTAGTGGGAGTTCTTCACCACTGATTTAGGTAGTAGTTTCACTTTCCTCTCCTATATGTACATATTTCTTATTAAATAATTGAAGTCATTATATTGTAATGTATCAAGCATTATGGATTATGATGGATTTCCATATATGGTATTTAGCTCTTTTTCTTTACAAATCTAATGTGGTGTGCTATTATCATCTAAGATCAAGCTCGGAACAATCTTCTTATGATTTCTTTCATGGTATCAGAGCTATAGATGATGTAGACATCCATCTGTAAGTGTTTCTTTGCAAGTAAGCATTTATTATTTTCATGTATTCATATTTTGTTAGCTCTTTTCTGTATCATGCATTTTTATGCAAAATGGAGTGTGCCATTAGATTTGTAAGGTGCCAAACCCTAGAATCGATTGTAAACTTAGCCATGTTTTGAGACAATCAAATCTAGACATTTTAAAGGTTTTCTTGCACATTTCTCAAAAATCCATACAATTATGTACTGAGACATATTTTTAGGCTCAAAAATTATATAAGATTTCTGGGTTTTTGAGAAACATTTTGGGTTTCTCTCTATTTTTGATACAGTGCGAGAAAAAGATATTTACATCAAAGTTTGTATTCACAATTGTACTTTTTGGGTTCATTCTTTTATCCATTGGATATAAGTGTATACCATCCAAATGCATTCTTTTACCCTCTGGATATTTTAGTTTTGGATGTAGTCTTGTATCCACTTTGGATGTAGATCTGTACCCACCGGGTGCGTTCTTTTATCCATTACATATAGGCGCGTACCTTCGGGATGCATTCATTTACCCTCTGGATATTTCAGTTTTGGATGTGTTCTTTTATCCACTTTGGACACGAGATCTGTACCCTCTGGGTGCATTATTTTATCCATTGGATATAAACGTGTACCTTCCAGATGCATTCTTTTACCCTCTGGGTATTTTGGTTTTGGATGTATTCTTTAATCCACTGGACGCAGATCTGTACCCTCTTGGTGCATTCTTTTATCCATTGGATATAGGCGTATACCTTCTGGATGCATTCTTTTACCCTCTAAATATTTTGGTTTCGGATGCAGTCTTTTATCCAGTGGACGCATATCTGTACACTCTGGGTGAATTCATGTATCCGTTGGATATTAACGTGTACCCACCGAATGCAATGATTTACCCTCTGGACATTTAGGTTTTGGGAGCAGGTTTTTATCCTCTGGTTGCAAGCATGTATCATGTGGATGTAGTCTTTTACCCTTTGGACATTTGGGTGTCACGTGTACCTTTATAAAAAAATATCAGCATTAAAATATTATTTTAATAGCAAAACCTTGTAGACCTCATAACTTTTGATCTGTAGCTCGGATTAAGGTGAGATCTTTATTTTGAAATTTTGTATTTTTTCGAGATCTACGCATTTGTGACATTTTTATACACATACTTAAAATATAAAAGGTATTGTTACTCATTGTAATATTTACATGCACTCAATTATAAAGTGCCAAATTCGGGAGGGTGTTGTGATCACTTGTGGACGTAATTTCGGTTGAGTCTAACGTCCTAAACTGTTGGGTATTGCATTCTTGTATCTATGGGTGTATAAATTTATATATCTCTTGTTTGTTGAGATAGTTTGGATCTGCATTTTTGACACTTTTTCTTGCATGTTGAAAGTTTGTCTTGTGGGGAAGCTATTATGGTGGAGCCTAGTGTTAGTTTGTTAGTGTTCGAGTAGTTGATTTTGACAACTCATACAGATCTATGGTGTCACTCTACCCATTCTGCAGTATGGGAGGGTGTGGTGTTGATATTGATTCTTCGGGTTTCGTGTCCTTGCCTTGTTACCTTGGCTTTTCTTGGATCGTGGCACTCCTATTTATTTGGATCTCGTGTCCGCCTTATTGCCTTGGTTGTTCTTGGATCGTGGCACACCTATTTGTAGCAGTTGATCAAATTATGTTTGGTGTTTTTTTTCACTTTCGACATCACTCCATTGACAATATCCTTGCATGGAGCTATTCAGTGAAGCCCAGTGTTAGTTGTTTTTGAGTTCTATGATTGAGTAGTGGATTCAGACCATAGTGTGCACCACACTTCTTTAGTATTGTACGGGTTTTTAGAGTTGAACTTCTAAGGAAATATTTTAGCAGGATTTTTCCCTCTCTACTTTGGTATTACTTGTTTTGGATACCTTTCGGTGTCTAATTTTCCCATTTTTTTACGTGGGTACCTCATCGAACTTGTTGTTGGGACTTGCCCTCTTTTCCACCCACCTAAGCTATTCTTACGGGAGGGTGTTAGTGTAGGTTATTATTTATCATTTTATTTATTTATCATGATAATTCTTACACTTGTGTTAGCCCTACACTTATTGGGTTAGCTTTCTTAGGTGTACTAGTTGTGTGGAGTTAGCTTACTAATTGTGTTGAGTTAGCTTCTCAGTTATGTGGAGTTAGCTTACTAGTCTTTTGGAGTTAACTTAACTACCAATATTAGTTAGTGGGAGTTCTTCACCACTGATTTAGGTAGTAGTTGCACTTCCCTCCTCCTATATGTACATCTTTCTTATTGAATAATTCAAGTCATTATATTGTAATGTATTGAGCATTATGGATTATGATGGATTTCCATATATGGTATTTTAGCTCTTTTTCTTTTCAAATCTAATATGGTGTGCTATTATCATTTGAGATTGTGGCTTAGAACAATATTCTTATCGTTCCTCTCAATGACAACCCAAAAGACACTAAAACTTGCACACCGTGCTGCCAAGGACCAATTAATTGTGGTAAGTAGTAAAGTGTAATTATTTTCACCCTATTACACTCCAAAATACAAATATAAGTCTAAATTTAACCCCAATACCATATGTATGCTTCATGGGTGAATTTTAGAGGCATGGAACAAGCTTAGCTTGTCCTACAAGTCTCCAATAAAGCCTCCCAAGTCAAAATCCTAATTTTGAAGTTGGGGAGGGTACGTAACACAAAAACCAACAAAAATCTATCCTACATCCACAATATTTCGAGGACCATCTACCCTCATAATTATCCCATTGTCACATCCTTATTTTAGTTAACAAATTAAGTTGAATTAGCTAATTAATACAAAATAATAATTGTTAATAAGATGAAAAATATATCAAATAATTAAATACATGTACACAAATAAAATTAAAATAAAGGAAAGCATTTCACCCCATGGCCACACATGTGAGGTCACCACCACGGAAACCTCCCAAATAGGCATGCGAAAAAAACAACACAACATAATATTACACAATTTGTAAAAAAATTCCACGTTGCACAACATCTGACATCCTTGCATGGTTAGTACCTTATCCCCTTTCGATGTATGTGACAAAATGTCCTGCAACACATAAAATAACTCTCTGGCATTATATTCATGTTAGCAACATCAAGACAAATATACATATATAATCAAAACTCATCATCCAAAAATAAGTAATTATATCATATAACATCCATGAGATTATAATTCTACTCGGAACATCTAGAGTATACTGTGTAAGTATGACATCCAAAAGATGCAAATCAACATATATCTAATTGTCTACCAATGTCATCTAGTGTAAAATAATCAAAATGCGAATCACAACATGTCAATCGTCAAAATATCCTCATATTCTATAATATACTGATCAATGTATAAAAATAAAAATGTCCAAGTAGTAGTCCAAAAGTAATATCAACATAATTAAAATAGTGTCAAAGAGGAGTTGGAACTCCATAGCGCAAGTTGATTATAAGACTTTTGAGATAATTTATTTGTAACCAAGGATGGTATGAAACTTATTACAAATACTTTTGAATAATTCAACACAAGGAATATGATTCCATCGAGTTTATTTGTATAAACCATTGACTCAGCTCTTCCTACAATTCTTTATTAATAAAATCCAATATAACACAAATGTAAATGGTTCAACATTAATCAAGAGAACTAATTTCCATTGGTTTTTTTGGTAATTGGTAGAATTAGTACACTTTCAAACATATCATTAGCCAAACAAAATCATTCTTGTATTAATAAATGAACCTACAATGTTAAATTTTATAATCAGGATAAAGAATCAAAATGGGATTCTTTTTCATTTTTTTTCGTTAACCTATTACAATACATCTTTTTAACATATAAATTTCAATGACACATAATAGAATGTAATTTTAAAAGGGTCAATGATCTTAAATATTCATTCAAATTTACAAATCTTTTAAACAATACAAAAGGTTCTCAAGGAACCCATTTTAATCTTCAACAAGGGGATTAAGAACATAATCTTCTTCACTTGATCATCAACAAGGTAAACATGGCGCAACCAATAAGAGGAGGAAATAATACAAAAATATAAATGTTTTACTAAAGCAACTGATTCCCATCTTGTAAACCTACACCATTCCATGTCAAGGTTTTACAAATTACAACTCAATTAATAGAATCTAACTTTTAACTTCTCTTTTCTCCTCCATCTTAGACACAATCAACAAAGGAAGGGAGAATAGAAAACACTCTCCTCCCAACCTTGATCCAATGAGAAGTTGAACCCTCCCTTCTCGTTGGCCCCCAAGCCCCAACTTTGAAGCAATAAAGGATTTTACAACCATGGCAGCTCTTTAAAATAATGGCTTCAACATACAAACACACATAAAATGATGGAAATACATATACAACCAATACAAATTATACAACCATTATCAAAAACATATTCTCAAATATAGAGCTAAATGAGAAGAGAAATATGGGAACCACCTCCTTTTACCTCCCAAGTGAAATAGGGGTCCACCAAATAACCTCCAAGTGCACATCACAACACTCAAAATATCCTTATCCCTCCCCATTTCAAAATATACAAAATTTAGAAATATTTTCCTTTTCTCTTCCCAAAGGTGGAACACCCTACTCGCACGCCCCCCACAATACCTCACAAATCCCTTTTCCCTCCCTAATGGTCCTATTTTCCTTCTCCCCACACCTTCCTTAAGGTCTAAATATACCAAATCCCATGCAAGAAAATAAACAGTCATTCACATTTCAACACAACACACAAACAAGGAAAATAAAATGCAAAGTATAGACCCTACTTTTCCATTTGCATCAAGAACATCTTCATTATTCAAGCCAAAAATTCAAGCTTCTTCCAAGTCTAATCTAATCCCCAAAAGTAGGCTCTGAGTTCCATACTGAGTAACCCCCAAAAAAACCAAAAATCCCAAATAAAAAGAAAATAGTGGGGAGGGTGGTGAGGTGGTTTTATGTAGGATGCCACATCATCCCATCTAATCCACCTCGAAAATCAAATAAAAACTCCAAATTTCCATAAATTGGTAAGGTAAGGATAAGACAAATTTCAAACATGCACACAAGACTCCACTCCATACTTTCAAGGACACAATTAAGAGGTTTGTAAGAAAGTGCAATTAATTACCTCTTTTCCTTCAAAAACACATAATGAGAGCTAATTTTGACCCCTTACATCATAGGTAAGGTTGGTAGGTGAGTTTAAGAGGCATGGGATAGGTATAACTTTTCCCACAAGCCTCCAAAAGTGGGCTCAAAGCCCAAATCCGAGATTTGAAGGATGGGGTTTAGTACACAATTCAAAATCAATCACAATTTATCCAAACAATGAAGAAATAAGGAAAATCAACAACATTAAATGTCCCTTTTTCATGACTCCTAATTAGCATTACTCACATGGTTAACTAGATTAAGCAAGGGTTATAATAACAAGCACAATAAAATGAGAAACCTTATAATTAGATAAAATCACATGAACAAGTAAAGAAATTAAATAAAATAGAAGAAAATAACATTCAACCCATTGTAACATATGATGTGATCCCCCATGGAGACCTCCTAACTAGCATGACAACAAAACACACACACACACCAATACAAACACAACTACCAAGGTGACCACGTTGCAAAATCCGATATTCTTTGACGCTTAGTCTCCTATCCCCTTCTTGTTTATTATTATATAATTTCCTACAATAACCAAAAAAATAAACCTATAACCTCAAGGATGCATTAAATACATCAAGAGATAAAAACACATACATATCATCATCATCAAAATTATGAATTTCTATCAATTAATTGTAATCCCCTGAACATCTCAGGTTTGATAAGTCATAACCTCAATAAGATCGTAAGGTCACTCCAAACATCTAAAAGTAATCATCATCGTCAAGAATCCAAAACATCAATATACAATGAGACAACACTAGATCATGATCTATCAATGTTCGCTAGTAGTCCATAACATCTATAATATGAGTCATAATATATTGAAAATCCCAAGTGTTCGTAGTGTCTATCAACATGCTAATGAAAATAGAATAATAATGTCCATGTCTATAGTAAAAAATAATCAAAATCAGTGTTAAAAAAATGTTGAAGAGAAGTGGGCACTACATCCCCCTCCCCTTAGATTTGAATTCTTTCTAGAAGTCATGGAAAAATATAGGGAGACAATGCATAGGAATACATGTCATGCCTTCCACGGGGTTTCTTTACATTGAAGAAAAAGTGTGTCCTTGGAACTGAAGTTTTGTCCAAAACAATTGAAGAAAGAGAAGGGATACTATTAGGCACGAGATATTAAACTTGCTCCAAACAAGGTTACTAGAGATAAAACCTACATAATAATCTCTACAAGGTTAACCAAGTTATAACACATAATATTTAAATAGGAAATTATCTATGGGATCCCAAAGAATGACAATGAAGGTCTATGACAAACAATAAAAATTGTGTATAGAAGGTGTCCACGTAGCCACACCTAGATACTTCACACGGTAATAAGGGGAGGATAATACTCCCACTTAGGTTGAATTATGCTTCAAGGTTCATTAATTTAGAAAACATTAACAACTACCAGCCATAACCTTCAATTTTTCACAAGAAAACACACCCTCCTATAGGTCCAACTAATTAAGGATCTCACCATACGAGGCTTAACAAAAAAGAAAACACCCAATTCTAAACAAAAACATTTAAAATAATGTAGCCTATTCATTGGAAGTACTTCATATAATTCAGAAGGACTCAATTAAATTTTCATGTTAACACTAAGCATAATATTGATCATAAGGTTTCCATAAATTGAATTTGTACCCAAATATTATAACACATAACCACTAATCCTACTTTAAAAAACAAAATCAATTAGACAACATGTCCATTTTTTTTTATAGGGAATATTTTCAAGCATACTATCATATCGAAAACAAGATGTACCATTCTCTCTATATAATCAAATAAAATTTATTAATTTTAGGCCTTCCCTACCTCAAAGAATTTTAAAGAGACACAAACTTAATATACTAAAACCTAGGAACACTCAAGCAAGCTAGGAGAAAATAGGCAACAAGAGATGTCTAACTAGCAATTTACTAGAGAAACACACTAAACATTCTCATCGTAACTTACGAGAAAAACTTGCACCATTCTCATCCCCAAAAGGAAAAGAGGGAAAACATCATTGTTCCCCAAAAGGAAGTATAATTCTAATAATTCCTCCATATCCTTAGCATAAGTTGCCTAAGCTTGCCAATAAGCCTTGGTCACCAATGACCTATTCCAAACACAAGAAGGGTTCTTCCCTTAAAACGAGAGATATTGGCTCAAACCTAAAAGATCATAAACCATACACCTATCAAGCTAAGAGGAAAACTAGAATGATGGCCTCAAAGGTTCCAATAAGGGGAGTTATACATATTTCTGTGCAAGGAAGAAAAATAAAATTAAAGCACATCACTATCAACAAGGCATTTCATTATTTAGGATAGGAGAATGATTTAAAGGTTGAAATAAGTGCCAACTTTGGAATGATGGAATGTAGGGTCTATCAATGTGACCAGAACAATTAATCCATTCGACAAGGTGATAAAATCCTTAAGTATAATTCTAAAAATTTCATACTAACTAATGAGAGGTTCAAAATGATCTATCATGTAACTTGAATTATAACAATTATACATATGGTTATTTTTGATATAACAAGGGGTTATGGGACGTACTCAAACATTACAAAACCCAAAGCCTTAGGGCATACTTGAGACTAGGAACTCGTATAGTAGCTCCAAGAAACTTTTCAATTAGTTATATTATTCAGATTATGTTCTCTATTAATGTTAGGTAATGCAATAAAATTTTTATACAATCAAGGTTTTTTATTTATACATTCTTTTTGTGTTCAATCCTATAAAATTATCTGTTCCATATTCCAAATTATAAAACACAAGTTATAGCTATGTTTCCTAAGCATATTTATTATAAGTTTTCAAATTAGAGTATTCCTTATAGTATGATATCCTATGACTTGTGTCATTAAGGGTTATCACCAATGATGGCATGATATATCACCATTCTATATAGGTAGAAAAATTATTCATTTTAGTTCTTGGGGAGTATAAGATAATTCTTTTTTATTATTGTATATATCTTCCCCCTCGGGTAAATATAGACAAACAGAAGAATATGAAATCAAAGAAACTCAAAACCCGACATTTATTTGTGCCACCAGTCACTTTGGAGGAACACATCAAAAGATGTCGACATGAGAAAAGTTGCACCCTGGTGTAGGTTGGAGGTGCACATTAGAGGATGTCAATATGAGAAAATTTACACCCTAGCATAGGTTGGAGGCACACATTAGAAGATGTCGACATGAGAAAAGTTGTGCCCTAGCGCAGGTTGGAGGTAGACATCAGAAGATGTCGACATGAGAAAAGTTGTGCCATAGCGCAGTTGGAGGCACACATCGAAAGATGTCGACACCACATTTTCAGTGCTTATTGCACACTTAAGAGTATGTTGACATGAGTATGGATGCACAAAGGTGCATCTTCGGAGGTGCATCATGCAACATTTTGAGCATTGACACCCCGAACTCCTGACAAAAAGCAAACCACGACACAAATATTCAAATGGCCATAACTTTTCACAGGAGCTCGATTCATGCAAGGTTGGATTTTTCGAAAGCTTACAAGGTCCTCTGTCTAACTAAAACAAAATACAATTTCTTTGGATATCTTTAATTGGGTGAGAACAAGTTCTTCAAAAATGTAAAATACAGTTCGCCATTTTTTGGGTTTGCTAGGGTTCTCACCTACCACCATAATGAGATGAATTAAATACAACCTGGAGGTGGTTGGGGTAGATTTGGAATTCCTCTCTCTTCCCTCTCTCATTCTTCCTATAAATTTTAAGGAGGGGCTTCTTTCTAAAGGTTGGACATTCTTGTTTTGCCCCTCCCTTCTTCTCTTTGGTAGGCAATTTGTGGAGTTCAAACCTCCCATCTAAAACTATAATGCAACTTTGCCTCTTGGCATTTTGTAGTGTATTGTATCAATCTTTGGAGAAAATAATGCATGTCTGTGGATGATTCTCAACCATCTCTGTGTTCATTTGCATCCTCCTGATCTTTCACTACAAATTTGGTTATCTATGCATGATCTTGCATTGCATTTTTATGGTTTGTGTTTATTGGCAAGACAGGTGTTCTTCATTCCTCGGTGCATCACCTTTGTTAGTTTAGGTTTATTTTTATGCATCTTCTTACCCTGTCTCCTTGGCAACTTAGATTAGGTTTTTGAGTAAATCCTCTACATTTTTATGTTTGTATCTGAACAGAGGAATAGGAACCGCCTTCATCCGAAGAGCTTTTCCAATTCGCAAGGTCCCACACTTGGGAAAAGTTCCATGTTATGTAATCACACTGAGAGTCTCAACCCATCGAGTTACAGACATTCAGGGGTGTTTTGATTCACCATCAATAGTTTTGGCATGCTTGGTGGGACTAAGAGGTCATTCCACAAGATTTGAAGGAATTTTAAAGAAATTTGGACTTAGAAATTGCAAGTTTTACAATTTCAAATTGTTTTTTCACCTTCCAGGAAGAAATTCGAAATCGATTTTCAAGGGGCTTAACTTGCTCAAAACAAGTCAAAATTTCACCAGGTGATAGATCGGGGGATAATCTTCAAAAGGGTATTCTTATATTTTTGATATTTTGACTTTCAAAATTTCATAGTTTTTAGTATTTCGGTTTTCCCAAGTGTTGAGCATGTCCCAAGTTCCGACACGGTGTATTTCAGGTTTTGTAAGTTGCCTTGCATGACTTGAGTTTCACTTGTACCTTTTAGGGATTAGTAGCTACACAACAACACCCAATAACTGAATTGAAGAACTGTATCTTTTGGGTCTTTCAAAGTTTTAAATTCTTTTCAATATTGTCAGGTTTGGTGTGTAACTTGGCAAAATCTATCCTTTTGAGGCTCATTATCGAACACATCTGGTGACCCCGAAGGGATAGAATTCAGCGGTGTAGCAGCAAAAAGTTTCCCGGCATATGAGAAGAATTTGAACTAGGTCTGATACTCAAGAAGAGGGGATATTTGTCTACTTGCAACTATCACCAGGAAGAGGAAGGAGAGGAAGAAGACCACAAAGATCACCATCTCCACCTAACCGGACTTTGTCCACACCACCTGTAGACCTTTTCTCACATCATCTAGAGTTCTTAGGCCAATCATAATGGCACATCTACCACCGAATCCCTTTGTCAATTTCACGGTAGTAATCCACTCACCCTAAATGCTCGAAATCGATTCCATGCAATGCTAAAGAATATCCCCTATTTCACAGAGAAAATCATACTACTCCTATTGACCACATCCACGATATTGCCAATGCATGTGCAATCCATGAAATAAATGAAATGGATATTGTGGTCAAGTTGTTGGCTTCATCTTTTAAAGGTAAAGCCTTACAAAGGTTTAGAATCCTAGCAAGGGGTCTATTACGAATTGGAACCAACTTTGTTCAGCTCTTTGTAACTAATTCGGGAGAGAGGGCGAGATAATTTGTGTTTATTGGAACAACTCGATGACAATTAAAAGAGCTCCTAATGAACAAATGATAGATTTCAAGTTCAGATTCTAATGGACATGAGATAGGATTCTAATAGCTGTTAGACCAACCACCAAAGGCACATTCCTTTATTTCTTAAAGGCTATAAATTCATACATAGCCATGATGATCTAATCAATGGGAGGGACAATGCTGCCAGGGGCCTATGACATAGCTATCAGAGTAGAGAACTATTTGATAAAAGCTGGCAAGCTTGCACCAAGGCCACCAATGCCTCTCTATCCGGATATGGGAAATCCTACAACCAGTCAAGCACCAGAGTTGAATCCCATTCCAACTCCTAGAAATCAAAGCAATAATGAGGCATCAACTTCTTCAAATACTTCAAAGGAATTGTAGGAGGTTATGAAATAGCTACAGAACCTTGGAAATGAGCTGGTGACTATCAAAAGACAACAAGCTCAAAGTGCTAGACCGTATCAACCTCAAGCATAGTACCAAGCTAGGCCCCATACCAACAAAATAGACCACCAGCTCAGGCTACAAATCAAAACCAAAACCAGGGACAACCTCAAGCTGCCAGGCCATTTCGACCGTATGATCCAAATGCAATGACATCCTCAAGAGCCTTGGTTCCAACACAAAACAACATGGCACATGAGTATGACTAGTGTTACCCTTGCAATCTACCTCACAATCAGTCAACATGTTTCAATGGTGCACTAAATCAGACCTTGATGGTGTAAACCATTGGTGTGTCTCAAGAACTAAGCCAAGCAAGGAATCAGCAGCAATAAACACAACAAGAAGCACCTCAAGTAGAAACCATGTTGGCCAATTGGAAAATGGAAGACTTCTATGGAGTTAACCAACAACCTTTTCAAGGCGTGGCTGTCAACACACGGTCAAAGAAGAGAAGAATAGAAGAGGGGCAACCGTCTAATCTAATTGTTTCTCTACCCACTCCTACACAACAAGGGGTCAGTAGAGAAAATGTAGTTCCAAATGTGCAAAATCAGCCTAAGGTATCTGTTGTAGCAACACATGCACCTGTTCAAGCTCTAGAAAAGGGTGCGCCAAGTAAGGGACAACAAAAAGAAAGATCATCCCCTTTCAACATCATCAATCAAATGAAGAAGACACATGTGAACATTTCCATGTGGGAATCACTGGCGATCTCAGGGCAACAACATTTATTGCAATCTGCAATGGCTAATTGGTCCGCCTCGAATGTATCAAACTGGGGATAGGAGAAAGTTCTCACTAATACAGTGAAACTGGGTGGGGGTCAACCAAGAAAGAGTTTGAAGCCTCCACCATTATATGTGTCATTTGTTGTTGGAAACCACTTGGTACACAATTACATGATAGATTCAGAGGCAAGTAGTTCAGTGATGCCAAAGCAAATAGCGGATCAACTGGGTCTGAAGTATGAGACAGTGTTGAAAGGAGTAGTATAGCTAGATGGAACAGCAGTTCAAACAGTTGGGGTCATAAAAGGGTTAAGCCTAACACTACATGCCTATCCTAATGTTATAGTTCTGCAAGATGTGTCTGTGATTGACCTTCCACCACTCTTTTTGTTGTGTCTATCAAGAGACTTCACTGTAAAAATCGGTGGATATTTATCTGAAGATTGATCACACATGATTTTCAGGATGAGGTATGGGGCCAAAGCAACAATCAGGTCAGAACCAATTACCAATTTTCATATTGAACCTCATGTGCCAAGTCCTATCAATGCAAATTTCTCAGACTTTGATCAGGAGGAGTGTTCAAATGATCTAGAAATAGGTACTAAGGTCGAGGGAATTCCTTATTTGACTTTGGATGAATGGGCAAACAAGAGTCATGAATTTGACCCATACAAGGAATTTGAACAATCTGAATTGGGCGTGTATTGTGTAAATGAATAAAATTCACCCATTCCCGACATCATTGACCCGAACAAAAGGATGAAAATGAAGTTTGGCAACTATTTTTCGATGGTTCGAGAAGCAGACAAGGTGCTAGAGGTGGTGCAATGTTGATTTCACCACGAGACATCAAATATTTTTTAGCTTTTCGTTTCAAGTTTTCCTGTTCAAACAACACGGCTGAATATGAGGCATTGATTCATGGACTTCATTAAGCTAGGAAAAAGGGCATAAAGTACTTGTAGGTGTTCATGGATAGTGAGCTAATCGTCAACCAAGTAAAGGGATGATATGCTAAAAAGAATGACCTCGTCAAGAACTATAAGAATAGGGTATGGGACCTCATTGAGGATTTTGAAACTTTCAACATTATGTCCATACCTAGGAAGAAAAATGAAGCCGCGGATAGGCTCGTGGTAGATGGAGCAACGTTTGATGTGGTTGATGACATTAGAAGGGAAAAAACACAACCACATATCCATGTGATTGTGAGGTGAGTAGTTCCACATAATAACACAAGCTGGGGTGTTTGAGAACGATCAACAAATCGTCAAGTTTTTGCAAGAAGAGGCTAAATTCTCAGCTAGGAATCAAGACATACTAGAGCAAAGCATTATGGGGATCAAGTAGTGCAGATGTGGACAAACAAGATTCCCAAGTTTTTAGTAACATTGAGTCTATCTTCAACCCTAACGACTAGTTCCGTAAGGAAAAGGCTAACATACAGGTCAAGAGAGAAGATTCAGAGCTAATTCTGGTTGGGGAAGGCAAAACAGTTCAAATTGGTAAAGTGGCCACTGAGCAGGAGAAATCATATTTCATACATCTTTGCCAAGAATTTCTAGATGTCTTTACTTGGAGCTATGAAGACTTGAGAGGATTCGATCCAAAGTTGGCACAACATACCATAGAATTGGATCCAAATGCTAAGCCCATCAGGTAGAAGCAGAGACCAGTCAACCCTCACATTGAGCCTCTAATGAAGAAAGAGCTAAACAAGCTAATAGAGGAAAGCATTATATTCCCGATCAAACACTCAAGCTGGGTTGCAAACTTGGTTTTGGTTAGGAAGAAGAGTGGAGAAATCAGGTTGTGTGTGGACTTCCGAGACCTCAATAGGGCATCTCTCAAAGACCATTACCCACTTCCTTCAATGGAACAAATATTGCAAGTGGTATCCGGTTCAGAGAGATTCTCTCTCCTAGATGGCTACTCAGGGTATAACCAGATAATGGTGAAAGAAGATGATCAGTTCAAGACGGCTTTCACCACCAAATGGGGCACCTATGCCTACAAGAAGATGCCATTTGGGCTATCAAATGCTGGAGCCACATTCCAAAGGGCAATTGATATGGCATTCAAGGGATTGATCAATAAAATAGTTCTATATATCTTGATGACATCACTATATTCTCTCGAAAATGCAGCGGATCACCTCTTTCATCCGAGGCGGTATTTCGAGAGGTGTAGAGATTTGGGGTATCATTGAATCCCAAAAAATGCATATTCTTGGCTCACGAAGGAAAACTTCTAGGCCATATTGTTTCAAAGGAGGGATTGAGGATTGACCCAGAAAGAGTTGAAGAAATTCAAGCATTTCCATTACCAAGTCACAAGAAGGCTCTTCAAAGCTTCTTAGGAAGGATCAATTTTGTCCGTGGGTTTGTTCCAAACTTTGTAGCTCTCGTAAACCCAATAACACTTGATGTTAAAGAAGATCATGGCATTTAAGTGGACATCTGAAGGCAAGGCAAGTTTTGAGGCAATAAAAGAGGCTATATCTCAAGCTCCGACTCTCTTCAATCCAGACTTCTTCAAGGACTTCATGCTATATGCCTTTGGTGGTGGAGACACAATTTCTGCAATCCTGGTACAACAAAACAAAGAGAGATTAGAACAACCAGTTGCTTTCTTTAGTCAAGGCTTGGAGGAATACGAAACTAGGTACTCTTTCATTGGAAAGCATGTCCTTGCAATGATCAGAGCTTAAAGAAATTCAAGCACCTAGTCTCAAACGGCAAGATCCAATTATTGGTCTCTCATGCGGGAGTCAAGGACTTCCTTCTAAACAAGTATCTGACTGAGAAACGTGTAGGATGGATCACTCATGTCATGAAATATGACATCGAAATTAAGGTCACTAAGCTGGTCCATGGAAAGGTATTATGTGAACAACTAGCCTCAAGTCAACAAGTTGAAGCAGGTGATGAAAAAGAGACTGTGTTGGTATTACAGGATGGTCAAGAATAGGAAAATGATGATGTACCCGCTCCTTGTTGGACTCAAAATATGATACATTCCTACAAGTAGGCCTATTCCCTCCATAAATGAGAAAAGAAAAGAGGAGATACTTTAGATTACAATCCATTCCATATGTGCTTGTTGATGGTGTTTTGTTCAAGAAAGACATCAATGGAGTTCTATTGAGGTGCATTGGGATAGGTCAAATTGAGAGGGTGTTATGAGATTTTCATGATGGAGATTCCAAAGGACATTTTGCCCCATGGATAATAGCTCTCAAGATAATGAAGGCAGGGTATTATTGGCCCATAATGTTCAACGACTGCTATACATGGATAAGAAAGTGTAAGAAATGTGCACTCTTCACAGGCAAAGAAAGACTAGTAGCGCTTCCATTGCACCTAATTTTGGTTGACCGACCATTTATGCAATGGGGATTGGACTTCATCAGCGTCATCAATCCAAACTCAAGCCAAGGCCACAAGTGGATTCTCACGGCAATGGACTATTTCACCAAGTGGACCGAAGTAGTAGCACTGAAAGAAGCAAATGAGTCTAACATACTAGACTTTTATGAAGGAATAGTGACCAGGTTCGGTGTGTCACCACTATCATATCGATAATGCATTGACATTCATAGGTTCCAATATTACGAATGGGCTGTCAAAAATGGAATCTATTTGAGCACCTATTTAAATTATTACCCACGGGGTAATGGATAGGTAGAGTCCATGAACAAGAATTTGCTAAGAATCATCGAAGGACTCTGGATGAAAACCAAAGGACATGGAATACCAAGCTAAAATTAGCATTATGGGCTAACAGGATAACGCCAAAGAGGTCTACAGGTAATTCTCCCTACAAGTTGGTCCATGGGAAAGAGGCAAGATGTGCCTATATCATTAGAATTGCCATCATTAGAGCTCATGAAGCAAAGGCTTTGCGGTTGTCGAGTTTGAACTAATTCAGGGATAGGTATGTAGAGTCGATGGAATTGGAAGAAATCAGAGAACATGTAGTTCAGATGATTGAGAAGGATTAGGCCTTAGTAAAAAGATGGTTTGATAAGAAGGTAAGAGCAAGGACCTATTAGTGCGTAATCACAAAGACACCCTTGGACATTGATCAGATTTCTAGTTTGATCATACTAGCATCTAGTGTGATTGCACAACATGGAATCCTTTCTCCAAGTGTGGGACTTGCAAACATGAGAAAGGAATCTCCAGAGAAGGCTGGTTCCTATTCCTAAACTACCTGCCACAAGCTATTCTAGTGTAGGCAAGCTAATCTAATCCTAATCTAACCATGCCAAGGAGACAGAGAGAGAGAGAAGGGAAAAACAGAGCCTACACTAAAACGGTGATACACCAGAGAAGGAAAATGTTGAACATCTATCAAAACTACCATGGAACAAGGAGAGGTGAGCAATGGGAAGGATGGATAGATGCATCACAGCCCAAGGATAGATTTCACACAGAAAATGTCCCAAAACTCCATGAACACAGCTCCAAACCTGTAATGAACATTCAAACGTGCACAAATACCTACAATGAAGAGAGGAAAGAAGAAAACAAGCAAAAAAATGAGAAAGGATGGACAAATGCATCACGAAACACGTTTTTGTTGCTTCAGAAGTTTGCACAGAACATCATTTTAATGGTAAAAGGCAAAAATGCCATTACAGAGCAGGGGAGGAGGTTCGAACTCCATTTTCAACCCTAGAGAAGAAAAGAAGGGAGGGCAAGCTGAAAAGATGAACCACCTCTAGAAAGAAACCCCTCCTTACAATTTATAGGAAGAATGAGAGAGGGAAGAGAGAGGAAATCCAAATCTACCCCAACCACCTCCAGGTTGCATTAAATTCATCTCATTATGATGGTAGGTGAGAACCCTAGCAAACCCAAAGAGTGGCGAACTGTATTTTGAATTTTTAAGAATTTTTTCTCATAGAGGATCTTGTAAGATTTTCAAAAAGTCCAACCTTGCGTTAATCCGAGCTCCCTGTCAAAAGTTATGGCCATCTGAATATCTGCGCTAGGGTCTGCTTCCTGTTAGCGCTCAAAATGTTGTGCCTCCTGAAGGTGCACCATAGGCGCATCCATATCTATGTCGACATCCTCTTACATGTGCCAAGGCACAACTTTTACCATGTCGACACTCTGTGTCATGCGCCATTTACGTGTGCCAAGGCGCAACTTTTACCATGTCGACACTCTGTGTCATGTGCCATTTACGTGCGCCAAGGTGCAACTTTCTTCATGTCGACATCCATGTTCATGCGCCATTTATGTGTGCCTTGGCGTGACTTTTGTCATGTCGACACCCTCTTACATGCGCCAAGGGCGCATCCATTTCCATGTCAACATCCCTTGCTGTGCGCCTTTTACCTGCGCCTTGGCGTGACTTTTGTCATGTCGACACCCTTTTACATGCGCCCTTAACCTGCGCCTTGGCGCATCCGTTTACATGTCGACATTCCTTGTCATGTGCCACTTACCTGCGCCTTGGCTACGATGATGCAATAAATGTCGGGGTTTGATTTTCTTTGATTTCCATATCCTTCTGTTGTCTGTATTTACTCGGGGGGGAAAATATATACAACAGGACCTTCCAGGAAGGGGACCTAGTTCTGAAATGGGATGTAGATCAGGTAAAACCAGGAAGGCATTCCAAGTTTGATGACATTTGGAGTGGCCCCTACATGGTCACAGGATGTAAAAGTAGTAATTCCTTCCAATTGTCTACATTGGATGGAGAAGAACTCGTGATTCTAGTTAACGGAATCTATCTTAAAAATTTCTACTAAAAGGAAAAGGTTTACCCTTGTAAATATTAGTCTAGATTTCAATTCCTCTAAGCGCAAATGCATTGTCTTGTTGTGGTTAGGTTTCAATTTCCCTAAGTGCTTCAACATAGGTTTTTTTCTCTCGGGTTGAATTCTACAGTTCATCATGCTCTCGAGAGAAGGAGTTGCGGTATTAGGCTCGGGATAAGATATCAGGTTGGTTTCAGGTTATTGCTTATGACTCCATGCCCAATGGATTGCTAAAAGGCCACTGATATTCTACATAGTAGGTAGGTGATCCCATTGAGTCAACAAATTGTTGTATATATCTTTCCCCACTGGGTAAATATAGACAAACAGAAGAATACGGAAATCAAAGAAACTCAAAACCCGACATTTGTTTGTGCCACTAGTCACTTTGGAGGCGCACATCGAAGATGTCGATAGGAGAAAAGTTGTGCCCTGGCGCAGGTTGGAGGCACACATCAAAGGATGTCGACATGAGAAAAGTTACACCCTGGCATAGGTTGGAGGTGCACATCAGAAGATGTTGACATGAGAAAAAGTTGTGCCCTAGTGCAGGTTGGAGGTGCACATCAGAAGATTTCGACACCACATTTTTAGTGATTATAGCACAATTAAGAGTATGTTGAAATGAGTATGGATGCACCAAGGTGCATCTTAACAAGGTGCATCTTCAGGAGGCACAACATTTTGAGTGTTGACACCCTGAACCTGACAGAAAGCAAACCCTGACGCAGATATTCAAATGGCCATACCTTTTCACAGGGAGCTCAAATTCACGCAAGGTTGGATTTTTTGGAAAGCTTACAAGTTCTTCAAAAATGCAAAATATTTTTCACCATTTTTTGAGTTTGCTGGGTTCTCCCCTACTGCCATAATGAGATGAATTAAATACAACCTAGAGGTGGTTGTGGTAGATTTTGAATTCCTCTCTCTTCCCTCTCTCATTCTTCCTATAAATTGTAAGGAGGGGCTTCTTTCTAAAGGTTGGAAATTCTTTTTTTTCCCCTCCCTTATTCTCTTTGGTAGGTGAATTTGTGGAGTACAAACCTCCCATCTAAAATTGTAATGCAACTTTGCCTCTTGGCATTCTGTAGTGTATTGTATCAATCTTTGGAGAAAATAATGCATGTCCATGGATGATTCTCAACCCTCTCTATGTTCATTTGCATCCTCCTGATCTTTCACTACAAATTTGGTTATTTGTGCATGATCTTGCATTGCAGTTTTATCGTTTGTGTTTATTGGCAAGACAAGTGTTCTTCATTCCTCGGTGCATCACCTTTATTAGTTTAGGTTTATTTTTATGCATCTTCTTACCCTGTCTCCTCCTTCGTAAGTTATATTAGGTTTTTGAGTAAATCCTCTACATTTTTATGTGTGCATATGAACAAAGGAATAGGAACCGCCTTCATCCGGAGAGCTTTTCAATTCGTAAGGTCCCACACATGGGAAAAGTTCCATGTTTTGCAATCACACCGAGAGTCTCAACCCATCGAGTTGCGGACATTCGGGGTGCTGCAATTCACCATCAATAGTTATTTTTCACATAGTTTTAATATCTTCTACTTGACTACAAGGTTAGAGTAATTGTTGACCAAATAAGCTCACACTTATTTTTTGTCAACTAACACCATTTTCCCACTTTTGTGCTTCAATATGAATTTTTACTTATTTTAATCACTAAAGGCCCCTTGAATGCATTTCCATCATATATGAAATTTCTTCCCCTTTCCAGAGATATAAAGAAGTCATTCTAACTAATCATATTCTTCAAGTTACGGGCCAGTGGGCCTGAGAAGGAGTTTTTGCCAAAAAAAGGGCCGACGGGCCTGGGAAGGAGTTTTTGCCAAAAGCGAGGCTGGTGGACCTAGAAAGAATTTTTTCCAATGGGAAAATTGCATTATTTCATTTTTACACTTTCCATAAAAGATACAAGTGTAAAATGCAGGCCGGCGGGGCCAGAGATGTCTTTTTGCCGAAGTGAAAAATGTGGGCCGACGGGCTAACGGGCCCGATGATGAATTTTTGGAAAAACATGTCTACAGGGCCACAGAGGAAATTTTTCCCGATTGTAAATGAGGGATGACAGGTCTGCATGGGGACTTTCAAACTTTTACTCTTTTCACAAAATAACACAGTTTTCATGTGCGGGTCCATTATACCACGGAGTCTTATCAACCATTGAAAATTCATAGACCCGCAGAGGCTGCCACATGCCTCACTAGAACAAATCCAAGGATAAAATTTAAAATGGAGACCCCAAACAAGTGCTAAGATTCCACATGTCCTTGGTCTAAAAATGGACGGATTCAATAGTTGAAAAGTCTGAAAACTTGCAGAGGCCTCCACGTGTCTCATCCACACAACTTCAATATCAAAATATAGGGGCAATTTCCAAATGAGCATGCAACTTCCATGCATCCTAGGTCCAAAAAACTGATAGAGCCAGTCATTTAAATCGACTAAGTATAAGAGTTTTGGTGGAAGCCTCCACATGTCTCATCGATGCAACACCAAGGCTGGGTCCAAAGAGCGAGTTCCCAAACATGCGCAAACTCTCAATGTGTCTTGGTTCTAATAGAAGTCAAATGCATTGAGGGCTAAATCAGCTAAGTATAGAAGAACCAGGATTCAACACCACATGTTTCATCAATGCAAATTTGAAAGTGTGACCCAAAGCAGAGACTCAAACAAGCACTGGCCCTCCACGTGTCCAGAGCCCAAAAAGGCGGAAGTGGTGATTAAGAAGTCTAAATAGAGGCATACTAGTGTAAGGATCCATGTGTCAACATGGTGCAACTTCAAAATTAAAATTTGGAGTGGGTTCCCAAATGCGTGCTAAGCCTCCACATGTCCAGGGTCATACATATGGCCCCACTAAGCAAAAGGGACTTAGCCAAAATACAAAGAAACACAACAACAGGGGTAGTGAAAGGAGCCACTTGTCTCTTAGGTTCCATTTTAATAGGTGAATCCAAAGGTGGTCCCCAAACATGTGCCAACTCACCACGTGTCTCATTAGCACAATTTCAAAGGGTGCGACCCAAAAGGTAGTCCCCAAACAAGTGATAACTTGCCACATGGTCAGAGTCCGAAAAGGTAAGGTCGGCCGATGAAAAGTCCAAAATCCTATAGAGGCCTCCACGTGTCTCATCTGTACAAATTTAAAAGAAAAATTTGGGGTCAACTTTCAAACAAGTGCCAAGCCTCCACGTGTCTCGGGTCAAGCAAAGTGTCTTCACTAATGGCAAGGACTTAGGAAAAAATACAAAGGAAACCGAGGAGCCCGTGGAAGCCGTCACATGTCAATTCAATAGAATTTCAAAAGTGAGAGGAAGGGGATGAATCTTCAAGATGCACGAGGTTGCCACGTGGACCCTGTATGGATAGACTCTTTTAAATATTGAGAGCCCGCATTAATATGCCTGACCTTGACCTTTAAACGACCATATCTTTTGACTAGAAACTCAAATTTGAGCAAGAGAGGACTTTTTGGAAATATCTCGGTACCAGCCTCTCACCTGCCTCAATTAATTTTTTTGGCATGCACTTTTTGAGGTTGTCAAATCTCCCACCTTCTGCCATGATAAATAATGGGCCTCTTTCTTTCCTAGTAAGGGACAATGATGGGGGCATGGACGTTGCAGCGAGACACTTTATTGTGGCGGGTGGATTTCAATGCTTTCTAGAGTGGTTAGAGTAGGTAGAATTCAATGCTTTTGTAGGGGTGGTTGGAATAGGTTTTGAATTCTTCCCTCATTTCTCTCTTATTATTTTTATATATTGTAAAGGAGGGGCATATTCAAATGGTTGGTCATTATTTCTTTCCTACCTCCATCTCTCTTTCTTCCTTATGGTATAATGTGGATTCTAAGCCTCCTCTCATGGCTCTGTAATGGAATTTTATTGCTGCTTTCCCACTAATGATGTACCGTATGAATTTTGGAGCAATAGAATATGTTTTGTGATGTATATATCCATCCTTTGCTTATTTTTTTGTCTCTTCTCACCTCTCGTCATTACAGGGTATATTGTGCATACTCTGATGTTTATTGCAGGTTTTGGGACCTTTTTTAAATGGGTCTTGAAGTGGTGTTCCATGTGAACTTCATCTCTAGTTTTTGGTGCATCTTTTCCACCCCCTCCATTTCTCACCTCTCTCCACTTCAGGTAGTCGGATATGTGATCAGCCACTTCCTTTTCTAGTGTATCACCACTTAGTGTAGGTTCTCTTTCTCTCTCTCTTTCCCCCTGTCCCTTTGGAATGGTTATATTAGGATTAGATAGGTTCTTCCTACACTCGAGTAGCTTATGGCAGGTAGATTAGGAAGTAGGAACCAACATTCTCTGGAGGTCCATCTCAATTCCGCAGGTCCCATAGCTTGAGAGATGATCTAATGTTGTGCAATCACACCGAATGCCCCATTTAAAACTCTAGGAAATTCGGGGTCTTGTGATTCTGCATCAATAGTAATTACTTGTCCTCCTTCTATCCAAATTGACTTATTGTGTTTTGAAAATTGAAGCCTCCCAATTAGAGTTATAATATGCTCGGGTTTATCATGTTAATAATTTAATTTTAATGAGTAGGAAGAGCCAATATATTCACATTATCAAGTTCATAGTGAGTATCACATCTATCCTAATGATTAACAAAACTCATACCAGGTGCAAGAAGAAACTTAATCACCATTAGAACTACCAACTATATTGCGTGAAACATAGAATCCTCTTCCTAGGAAAAATGGAGTATCAAAAGGGGTCACTACAAGGTCCTAGACACATAAATTGGTGTCACTCCAAAACCAAATACATGACCTCAATCTCCTAGGATAACAACCAAGGAACCTAAGGTGTACCCCATACAACGAGAGAACATAATACGAATAAAATAGAACCATTTCATCAACAAACATGAAGAAAACCATGTAACATTCTTAACAACATTTGGCCAAGTGACGTTCAACAAAAACAAGCTCTGAGTCACCAAACAAAGATAAAATCCAAGAAATCTTTATAATCGAAGAAATGGATAAGTAGTCACATTTCAATCCTCGAAAAATCTAACAATAAGACAAAATAATAAGAAGATCCTAAAATCATCTCCACAAATAATTAAAATAAAATGTTGGTCCTTGATAAAATATGTAAGTTTAAAAATATAAAACACATGAATTATCCACATCACCATCACTTCGTCATTGTTTTTGGGCCGCTGGTAGGGGTACTCTACATCGAGCTCACATCTAGGAATATACATAAAAATGGCTCTAATATGTCATCATGTCATGAAATCGATTCTCCCATAGGGGAATAAGTCCTAAAAGTGATGAACATCACCAAGGTCTACAATTTGTAGACAACCATTCCCAACTCACCTAACAACTAAAGAAAAAGGAATTTGTAAACAACTAATAAATCTCTAGATTTCCACCATAATGACCCCTAAGACTAATTCCCAAGAGTCGCACCAAATAAAATAGAAATTTATATAAGGGAGCGTCTCTCACGAGGTCAACACAATCACATGACTATAACCAAGGGCTATGAACCTATTAACCAATGTTCTTCTCAAGGAACCAATTTTTAACACTCACTTGAAGTTCATCGAATACCAAAATGAAATCACTTCTCTGATAAGTAGAATCAACATGACCCCTACATAGGCAAGAAAAAAATATGAATAAATTTTTGTAATTGTTATTATAATTTTAATACTTGAGCTCGAGTGTAAGACCCTAAAATTTTTGACCAAAAATGAGGCGATTGTTTTTTTAATTTATTTATTTAACAAAATTATGATATTTATTATTATTATTTTTATAAGTTTATAATATAAAACATCATATGGCTAGTTTCCTTTTAGTCTTTCATTTAATTTTAGATTAACATTTTTAAAAAGGAATTATTAACCAAGTTATATAAATATAATTGTTTGTGTAGAATCATAACACCCCGAGTGCCTACAACTAGATGAGTTCGGACATCGGTGTGATTACACAACATGGAGCATCTCTCAAAGTGTGGAACCTTGCGAGTTGAGAGACCTCTCTAGATTAAGGTTGGTTCCTATTCCTTTGTTCAGGTGCAAATAAAGAAATTATAGAGGATCTACCCTAAGCCTACTCTATCTTACTAATGGGACATGGTTGAGAATATGTGAGGAAAAAAACCTAAGCTAATAAGGTGATGCAACAAAGGAATGTTAAACACTTATTTTGCTGACTTTAACATAGACCATAGAAATGCAATATAACTACCATGCATAGATAACCAACCTACAATTAGAGATCAAAAGATAACAATGAACACATAAAAGGATTGAGAATCAACCATAGACATATATTATTGCTCCCAGTTGATACGGTATATTACAAATAGCTAGGAGGTAAAAATTTGTATTACAACTTGAATGGGAGGTTTGGGCTCCATGAACTCGTCTGCAGACTAGAGGATAAGGGAGGGTGCAAAATAGAAATCTCCAACCCTTTACAAGGATACTAGCTCCTTATTTTATAGTGTTGCTCAAAGAGAAGAAGGATAGGGGTGGGAAAACTAAGTTGAAGCTCATTACCAGCCATAAATGCTCTTGCAAATCTACCCAAAATCGTTGATTCCGCCTCTCTCTCTTTGCTCGGTGTGTTGAAAAAATAAGAAAGGCGGATCAAATCCAATTTGATATAGTTGTTGGAGCAATCAGATCACATATTAATGGCATGAAGATGTTTTCCCATTTTTCACCCACCTAACCTTGCCAAAATTTAATTTTGCAAGAATAGACGATTGAGACCTTTACTGATAGGTGCAAGTTTCCATGGCATAGACGAGGTTGAGACCTTTCCAATGGTGCCAAACTTGTTGAATTTTAGGCATTGGGTCGAAAGATATGTCCATTTGAATATTTGAGTCGGGTCCATACAAAAATGGTGAAAACCTCATAGTTAGTAGGATGTGTCTACGGGCTGAATCTCTTTTAGATTTCTTTGTACCTTTTGGACAAAAAAAAGGGCTTGATACAAAAATAGCCAACCCAGCTCTCATAATCACGGGAGCTTTTACTCAAGGGGAAAAGTGACCTCCTACTTTTCCATCATGGAATCATATAACACTTTCTCAATTTGGCTTGTCCCAATGCACCTCAATAGAACACTATTGATATCCTTCATAAACAAGACACCACCAACAAGCACATAGGGGATGGATTGTAACCTAAAGTATCTCCTCTTTGATTTGTTCCATTCTAGAGGGCACAAACTTGTTTGGAGATAGTGTACAAAGGATTGAGTCCATTGTGGAATAGGTGCATCATTAGCTGGTTTCTCTTGACTCCAAGAATATAGGCAATAGTGCCTTTTTCTATACTCTGACTTGTGTGGGAGAATTTGGTTTGATCTATGTTATAGCAAAATTTTCATCGATGTGCATACTGTACTTGAGGGAAATAGTAAAATTCTATGCCAATATTTACAAGGGTGGAACCATTGGGTGATCCGCTTTTAGTAAGTAATGCGATCATTCTGCAATAGCAGGACAACCTCTTTTTCATCTACTAACTTGGCTTGTTGCTTGGAAGTGAGCTACTCACATAGACCCGTACCATAAACTAGTTTGGTCACTTTGATCTTAATTTCATATTCCATTACCTGAGTGATCCAACCTGCTCTCTTCTCATTCAAGTCCTTGTTTAGGATAAAATCCTTGACACTGGCATGGGATACTAACAATTGAATATTCTTGTTTTAGATCAAGTGTCTAAACTTCTTCAAGCTCCTAATAACAGAAAGGACATGTTTATTGATGAAAGAGTATTTTTCCTCGTAGTCCTCCAAGATATGACTAAAGAAGGCTATTAGTTTTTATGAACCTTCCTCATTGGGCTAGACCAAATGGCTGAGATGGTGTCTAACCCTCCAAAATCATATTGCATGAAGTATTTTGATAATTCTAGGTTAATGCAAGTTAGAGCCTATGATATTGCAAGATTGATAGCCTCAAAACTCTCTTTGCCTTCTACTGTACATTTAAATGCAAGACTCTTCTTTAACATCATTGTTAAAGGCTTCACAAGAGTGGCAAAATCAAGTACAAATCTACAAAAAAAATGTATCCTCCCCAATAATCTCTGGAGAGACTTTTTGTGTTGTGGAAATGGAAGTGTTCAGATGGCTTCAACCCTTTCAAGATCAATTGCCAACCCTTACCTTGAGACAATTTGTCCCAACAATTTTCCCTCATGGGCTAAGAACACACACTTCTTTGGGTTTATTGATACTCCAAACCTTTTACACCTCGGAAACACCTGTATAAGGTAGAAGATATGGTGTGCAACATTCTTTGATAAAATGGTAATATCATCTAGATACAACAGGACTATATTATTGATTAGGCCTTTGAATGCCATGTTCATAGCTCACCGAAATGTTGCTCCAGCATTTGATAGTCCAAATGGCATCTTCTTAGAAGCATATGTACCCCATTTGGTGGTAAAGGTTGTCCTGAATTTATATTCTTCTTTCACCATTATCTAGTTATAGCCTTAGTATCATTCTAGTAATGAAAACCTCTTAGAGCCAGCTACAACCTGCAAGATCTGTTCCATTGATGGTAGTGGGTAGTGATCTTTGAGTGATGCTCTGTTCAGATCAGTAAAGTCTACACACAACTTGATTTCTCCACTTCTTTTCCTCATAGGCACCAAGTTTACAAACCAACTTAAATTCTTGATAGGGAATATGATGTTTGCCTTAATTAGCTTTTTCAATTTTTTTCTCAAAAGAGGCTCAATGTGAGGATTTACTGGCATTTTATTCTGTCTAAAAGGATTAGATCCTAGATCTAGTCAATAGTGTTATGTGCCAACTTTTGGTTGAAACCTCTTAAATATTTATAAGTCCAAGAAAAGACATATGGTAATTCTTGAAAAAGTTGAATAAACTCATATTTTTCTTGTTGAGTACTTACCTTGCCAATCTATAACGTTTTCCTTCTTCTATGAAAATGGGCTCTAAATCTTCACTTTTTACCTAAGTATTCACCTTCTCCTTTTGGAATTGGTCATTTGGGTTAAAGATTGATTCCAAAGTGACAGGACCCTTTGGTAGTTTTTTGGTCCTTAGCTACACCACTTGATCACCATACTGCTGCTCCAATCTATCTTGGTTCCTTGAGGAGAACTCGACTTCTTCTTGTAGAAAGTTGACAATTTATTGATCATTTTCAAATACGTGCCAACTCATGTTATTGCTAGGGATAGCTAGCCTCACAACCACTTTCGTATGGGGTCTAATGTTTATCATTCTTGAAACTCTCTACAATGTCAAAGGCTGCCCCAATTATTGCTAATCTATTTGTTATTTCATTCTTCTTCCTTGGGATGGAATTGATGTTGAATTCTTCAAAATCATTGATGAGGTCCCACACTGGTTCTTGTAGCTCATTAGCAGGTCGTTCTTGGTAGAATTTTGTCTTCAGACTTGATTTGCAACTAGCTCATTATCACCAAATACTTGCAAGTCCTTAATCCCTCTTATTCTTGACCAATGCAGTCCATGGACTAAAGCCTCGTACATTGCTATGTTTTTTGAAAAAGAAATTTGGAAACAAAAAGATGAGTAGTATTTCATACATTGGGGGGGAACAAGCATAGCTCTTCCTCTAGCACCTTGCCTTCCTTTTGAGCCATCAAAGAATAATTTCCATACTTCATTATCATCTCTGTGTTTCGTCTTAATGATGTCATGAAGAGGGTGTTCTTCCTCATGAAGACAGGTAGACTCCTAGCTTAGATTCCTCTATCTCTTTCTAGGGGTCAAAATCAGCCCTCTTATTCACCCACTCATCGAGGGTCAATTCTGGGATACACCCCACCTTGGTATTTGCTTCACAAGTGCTTGGGAGGTCCTCTTGATCAAAGGTTGAATAATTGGCATTGATCAGGATGGGTACAGAAGACTCAATATGGTAATCTATAGTGGGCTCAGATCTTATTGTTTCCTTAGCTCCATACCTTGTTCTACAAATCATGTGCAACCAATCAGTAGATAAATAGCCTCCAATTTTTGTAGTTAAGTCCCTCAAAAAACACAATGCAAAATGTGGTTGCAATTCTATGACTGATATGTTCTATAATGTGGTCACATTAGGGAAGGAGTGCAATGTGAGGCTCAAATATTTTATGACTCCAACCGTTGTTACTGTTTTCCCATCCAATTGCACTACACCCTTAGAGATGACTTCTCATTGAAGGCCCAGCTGATTAGCTATTTGCTTTGGCATTATAGAGCTACTTGCTCTGAATTAATCATACAATTATGTACCAATTTTTCCCCAATGATCAATGAAACATAGAATGTAGGGGGCTTCATATTCTTACCTTATTGTCCTCCATGGTTTCCTTTAGGTTGATCCACATTAGTAAGAAAGTTCTCTTGCTGGTTAGGGGGCTGATTTGAGCTTGACCAATTGGCCTTAGCAGTCTGCAAAAATTCTCTCTATCCTGGGATAGCCAATGATTCCCAGATTTAAATGTTCACATTTGTCTTCTTTAGTTGTTCAATGATGTTAAATGAGTTATCCTTTTTATGCCCCTTTCTTGGTACATTTTTCTCTTGCACATGGGTCGTTCCAACTGGTGCCTAAGTGGGTTTGGAAGGTGGCTTGGACTGACTTTGCATATTGAGAGTTGCATTCTTTGTGCTAATACCTTGCGGAGTAATGGAGGGTTGAGAATTACATGCGTTTAGTGATTTTCCCTCTCCAATATTCCTTTTCTTGGACCGTGTATTGAAAAAAAAACTTTGGGAAGGTATTTGATTCATCTCACAAAAGTCTTCAGCCTTCTAATTGACAAGCATAGTTTCACTTGGAGAGGCTTCTTGTTGAACTCCTTGCTACTGATTTTCTTCATGGCTCGACTCTTATGACACACCAATGATCTATACCATCAAGGCCTTATGTAGTGCACCATTAAAACACATTGATTGGTTATAGGGATAATTTCATGGGAAACACAAATCATATTCTTGTGCTATAGGTTTTTGTGTTGGAGCAAAGGCCCTTTATGTTGAAGGTGCATTTGGATCATATGATGAGAAGGGTTTGTTATCACCGAATCACAACACCCCTAAGTTTATACAAGCGCATATACTTGAACTCATAGTGTGATTGGATAACATGGGTACTATCTCCAAATTGTGGGACTTGCTACTTGAGATAGACCTCCAAGAGAAAGCTAGTTCTTGCTCCTAAACTACCTGCCACAATCTACTCTAATGCAGGGGAAACTAACTATTCTAATCTAAATTTCCAAGGGACCAGGGAGAGAGAATGCATAAAATGAAATCCTACACTACAATGGTGATACACTAGAAAAGGAGGGTGTGAGAGTAGTCTTCAAATGCGTGAGATACAGAAGTAAAGTGCACACTAGAAGGGGTGATGACAGTTCTCCATAATCTAGCAAAATGCATTTTACAAAAATATTTCAAACATACACAATGATAATGGATCCCTGCAAGAACATAATAATAGACACAATATTCTTGTAATCAAGGTTAAAGGGGCAAGAAGAATGCAAGAAAACACAGCAGGGGAAGATACATCCACAAACTTGTTTTTTATTGCTTCTGATATGCACAGTTCAATTGGTTACAAGATAAGGGCCTGGATCACCATGCAAGGAGTCCACAACAAGGGCCTACAACACATTGGCTTCACAAATCAATTTTGGCAGAGCTTTGCTACCAAAACTACCCCCCTTATAATGAACCCAACACTCCCATTTATAGAAAAAATGAGAAGAAAGAGAGAAGGGAAAATGGAAATCCTGAAATCTGTCCTTCAACCACTTGTATGAGGCATTAAATGGAGTAAAATGATTTTATATTACTTGCAAAAGGCTCCCCATACTATCCCAGGTGCTACAACAGAGAAATAATGATGACTATGCCTCTTAATTGCACTCCCAACTACCAAATAAAACACTATTATGATCCCGGCCACGTTTTATAAAAAATCTCTATCAATATCTCATCAAATCTCAAATTTATTGATTTTTGTGCATCGGGATCGGAACCATAATTCCAATGGTACCAATTTTGTGTGATTTCGTTGAGAAATGCAAAATTTATGGCCTTTTGAGTGCGGGTAGCTATTTTGGGTCTAGCAGGCGTTTTCTATCATTTGACGGGAATGAGCATTAACTGACTGGAGCCGAATATGTCTCTTTTAATTAAATATATATACCCTCATTAAAAATAAAAATATATGGCATAGAGGACGTCGTGCTCGTTCCAGAAAGTCCAATTTTGTGAAAATCGGAGCTCGGAGTCAAAAGTTATGGCCGTTTGAAGTTCACGGGTCAAACGTTGACTTTTCTTCTTTGCCTTCGGCCATTTCAGCTTTTCACGTCCCATGCGTACTTTTTTCCTGGCTGTCCCGGATGAATTCTCCCACATCGGCTGATTCGGGCTTCCTTGTCTCTTCTGCAGCTTTTTCACCTTTTCACGTCCCTCGTGTACCTTTGTCCCGACTGTCCCGAACGAAAATCTCCGAACTGCCCGAAATGGACCATCTTGTGGAAAATCGGCCAATTTTTTTCCCCAGCGTGTACTTTTTCCCGGCTGTCCCAAACCATGAAACAAAAAACTTGGACGATTTTTATTACCTTCGGCCGTTTTGCCTTTTCGCGTCCCGACGTCCCAACTGTCCCATGGACCGCCTGGGACAAAAATGTCTGACTTAGCCAATTTTCTTTGTATTTCGCCCCAAACCTGGTACGATGAACCTCGGTACGACCCGCACTGGTACGACCCAAACCCTTCAGACCCGAAATTCTTTAAAACAACCTTGCAACCTTATTTTTTGCATTTTTTCCATTTTTCCAACTCGTTGGGATTTCTTCTTGATGGGAGAGTTAGAGAGAAGCCGAGGGGGCCCCAAAAACATGATTTCGGGCCTTGAATCAATCTACTTGCTCGGGACTGAATAATTTGATGCATGTTATCAAAATTACCTTGAGGGTGAATTTTGGATAACAGGGCCCTGTAGCTTGAGGTTTTCCTTGGTTTTGGTTCTATTTTGCAGTCTTAGCTGGTGGCCTATTTTGATGATACGGGAGTCTAGCTTGATACTGAGTCTGAGGCTTATATGTCCTAGAACTCTGAGTTTGCTGCCTTTTGATAGTCACTAGCTCATTCCCTAGGTTCTGCAGTCATTTCATAATTTCTTGAAGCTTTTTTGAGGTGCTAGAAGATGAGGTGGAGGCTTCAACTAAACTCTGATTCTTAGGAGTAGGTATAGGAGCTAATGTCATTTTTTTACTAGTACTTGGATCTCCTAGTTTTGGGTATAGAGGCATGGGTGGCCTTGGAGAAAGTTTGCTATCCTGAATTAAAAAAAAATCAGCTCTTATGGAAATGTTATTGACTATAGGTAAGGTGGTGCCTCCCATTAATTAAATCATTAAAGAAATATCAGAATTTAGATCTCTAAGAAAGTATAAGAAAGAACATTCATATGTGGTCCTTACAACCAATGAAATCATGTCCCATGTCCTTTGACACATGAGGTTGAAATATGTCAATTGCTTGTTAGGGGCCCTCTTGATTGTTTTAGTTTCTCTAACAAGGATAGATTACCTCCCTTCTCTCCAAATTGATTATGAAAAGCCCTGAACAGATGGTCCCAAGTTTGAATAGAGCCTACAATTATACTCCTGAACCATTGTGAAGCTTTACCCTTAAGTGAAGAAGCTAACAACTTAACTACAATGTCCATCTCAGTAATCTCATGAATTATATAGAATCTCATGAATCTTAATGTATTTACTAGGGAAGTCTGGTTCTCTCCAATGAAATATGGGATGTTGTTCAATGCTTCTCCTGGGATTGGATTTTGTGCATTAAGGGTGAGTGGGCTGCTACTAATGAAGTCGACATAGGGGTTGGGTGGTTGTGCAATTATGATTGGCCTGAGAACCATTGATTAAATGAATGTCCTACCAAGAGGAGGTGTTAACAAGGTTCTATTTGGTGGATATGGATACCTCTGGGCTCTTCTCCCTCTTCCCCAGGCTATTTCTGGAGATAAGTATAGATAGAAAAATAAACCTTCTTCTCTAGTTATTGATCTGGTCTGGATTCTTCTCATGAATTTTCCAAGCTTGGGCTTCTTAAACTAGTGGAATGTGATCTTTTGGAGTTACCAGATGTGCAATTTATAAGTTTCTTAAAAGCTAAAAAAATTACAAGTGCACATCAATCTTGTTGTTATAAAGATGGAGACTTCTTGTCCCATCGGGTGTGCCAAAACTATTTGTGCAGAATCACAACACCAATGAGTGCATGCAACTAGATAAGTTGAGACCTTAGTGTGATTTCTCAATATGGAGGATCTCTCAAAGTGTGGGACCTTGCGAGTTGAGTGAGCTCTTCGGATTAGGGATGGTTCCTATTCCTCTATTCAGGTGCATTTAAATAAATTGCAGAGGATCTACCCTATACCTACTCTATCATACCAAGGGGAAATGGTTGAGAATATGCGAGGAAAATAAACCTAACCTAACAAGGTGATGCACCAAAGGAATGTTAAACACACATTTTGCAACTTTAACACAGACCATAGAAATGTAATACAACTACCATGCACAGATAACCAAACTACAATGAGAGATCAAAATATAACAATGCACACATGAAAGGGTTGAGAATCACCCATAGACATATATTATTGCTCTAGAGTTGATACAGTACATTACAGTTAGCCAGGAGGTAAAAATTTTTATTACAACTTGAATGGGAGGTTTGGGCTCCATGAACTCGTCTGCAGACAAGAGGAGAATGAAAGGTGCAAAATAGAAATGTCTAACCCTTTATAAGGAGCCTAGATCCTTATTTTATAGATTTTACTAAGATAGAAGAAGGAGAGAGGTGGGAAAACTAATTTCAAGCTTAACTACCAGCATTAATGCTCGTAAAAATCCACCTAGAATCTTTTGCGTACACCACTTTGCTTTGTGTCTAGTTGGCATGTCAAAGAAAGAATAGTGGTGGATCAAATCCAATTTGATCTAGTTTTTGGAGAAATTGGATCGTGTATTAATGGCACGAAGATTTTTCCCATTTTCACCCACCTAACCTTGTAACAATTAAAGTTTTAGGTTTCCACGGCGTAGACAAGATGGAGACCTTTCCAATGGTGCCAAACTTGTTGCATTTTGGGCACTGGGTCGAAAGATATGTTCATTTGAATGTTTGAGTTGGGTCTATAAAAAAATGGTGAAAAGTAGTTAGTTGGACAGGTTCGGGGGCCCAAAACTCACTTTGTGTCTTTTGGACACAAAAATACAAAAATGAAAAAAATTCCCCACAGCCCCACAATTCAATTTTGTCAAGAAACCATCCTCGGGCCCGCTGACCTGCATTTTCCATTTGGGAAAAATTCTCTCCCTAGCCCGCCATCCTGCACACAATTGATGTTTGAGACATGGCTCCTTAGGCATCAGTGGAGGTGCAACTCTTTTTTCACTTTACGCCTTCTAGGGGAAAAAAGATCAAACTTCCTCTGATGACCCGCTTTCCCACTTTGAATTTTTAACATGGACACGTGTCCCTTTGTGGGCCTTAGGCATTTTTATTCATGTGGCTTTAAGATCCCCTGCGGGCTTACAGGCCCAAAATTTACTTTACGCCTTATTTCCAAAAAATGAAAAACTTCCAAAACTCCCAGCAGACCTACCGGCCCACATTTTACTTGGGAAAATTTTCATCCGCAGCCGCACAACTACAATTTTCATCTTGGCGAAAAGTCTTCCCAGTGTCATCATTGCCCCTTTGGTAAATAATCCTTCCAAGGCCTCGGCCGTAACACGCAAAATATGAGGAGTTAGAAGGACTTCTTTCTATTTTTGGAAAGGGGAAGAAATTTTCCACCTGATGAAAATGCTTTCAGGAAACCTTAAGTGCTTAGGATATCTGAAAAATTGGATTGAAGTAAAAAAAGAGGAAAACTTGGTGCAATTAACCTAAAAATAAGCATGAGCTTATTTTGGATAACAATTACATTTATAAATTATATGTATGCATAATACTATTTATTGTATTATTGCTATTTTTTTAATATTTCATATTTTATAATAAAATAATTATCCACTTTTAACTTTTAGTATTATAATATAACCAGCAGTATTTGTTAATATATGTCTAAATACATATATACATATATATTGCAAGTTCTTTATAATACTCTCTAGATAATCGATTTGTAACTAATTATAGTATTAAACTTATTACAAAACCTTTTAATAATTCAACACAAGGAAGATAATGCCATAAATTTTATTCATATAAACTATTGAATCAACCCTTCCTACAATTATTTCTTAACAAAATCCAATATAACAAAAATGCAAATTGTTCAACATTAAACAAGAGAACTAATATCCATTGTTTTTTTATTCATCCTTAGTAAAATTAGTAAACTTTCAAACAATTCATTAGCTAAAAAAAAAATTCTTCTATCAATAAATGAACTTACAATGTATACATTTAGTAGGAGGATGAAGAGTCAAAATGGGATTATATTTCATTCTTTTTCGTTAACCTCTTACAATACATCTTGTTCACATATAACTTTCAATATCACATGCTAGAATGTACTTTTACAAGGGTAAAAATTTCTTCACCATCAAGGGTCAAATATCTTAAATCATGATTCAAATTTATTACCCATTTAAACAATACAAAAGGCTCTCAAGGAAACAATTATTATCTACAACAAGGGCATTAAGAACATAATCTTCTTCACTTGATCACCAACAAGGTAAAACCAAAAGGAGGGGAAAATAATACAAAAATCCAAATAGTTTAATAAAATAACAAATTTCCATCTTCAAAACCTACGCCATTCCATTTAATGGTGGTACAAATTACAAATCTTCCATAAAATCAAACTTTTAACTCCACCTTTCTCCTCCATCTTCAACACAATCAACAAAGGAAGGTAGCATAGGCAACACTCTCCTCCTAACATTGATCAAATAAAAAGGTGTAGCCACCCTTCTTATTGACCCTCGAGCCCCAACTATGAAGCAATAAACAATGTTACAACCATGGCATCTCTTTACAATAATGGCTTCAACATAAAAACACACATACAATGATGGCAACACATATACAACCAATATAAAGTATACAACCATTATCAAGCACATAATCTCAAATCTAGATCTAAAGGAGAAGAGAAATATAGAAACCACCTCATTTTATCTCCCAATTGAAATAGGCCACCCAATAGCCTCCAAGTTTGCATCACAACACTAAAAATATCCTTATCTCTCCCCATTTCAAAATATACAAAATTTAGCAATATTTTCTTTATATCTCCCCATAGGTGGAACACCCTACTCACACTCCCTCCACAATACCTCGTAACTCCATTCTCCCTCTCGAATGCTCCCATTTTCCTTATCCCCATGTAACGCCTAAGAAACGACGTTCTAGGAACATGCTAAAACCTTAAACACCTAACTTGAAATATTGCAATGATTTTTTTTATGTATAAGTTGAAAGGTTGAAAAGGTGTCAAAACATAGTGTGCATTAAATTTTTTTCACCAATAATCTTTACTTTACAAGGGATGAACCAAGTCTAAGTTACATGATTAAATATTCTCAATTTAACTCTAAGGTCAATTTATTAACATTCAACTAGGAAGGTGTCATAATTTAATCTACTTGGTTTAATGTTTTATTCCTCCACAACTAACACTCACACCCTAAAAATTTACATTATAGTTAGATATTATAGTTCCATTATTTAAATAACTTAAAAGTACATTTCATTATTTTTCAAAAAAACACTGGGAATTAGATTAGTGACTTTACACACCAAGGTAATTAAATGGCCCCACTCACCCATCAACACATACCTTTAATTCTTATTCAAAATATCTATAAAAATATATTCCTACCAAAAAAATGTAGGGTGTATCCTCCACCCTTGGATCAATTCAATTATGGCCAATAGATCCTAGGGTTCCAAAAAAACCCTAAATATCTTTATGAATTTTTATTTAATCTCTTTCTTTGCCCAAGTCTCCTCATTTGGTCACTTTTCCTTTTTTTTTTATAGGTTGAAGAGAAGGAATCCATGGAAGAAAGGAAGGAAGAAATATGGAGGAAGTCTACAAGGAAATGAAGCTTAGATTAGTTTACATTGTAGATTTATCATTGTAATTTGTCGCATACAAGGGTTGAAGGGATTTCCTTTACCAATCTGGTTTTATTTCAAAACTATTTGTATTTAGTGTACTCCATTTGGGGAAAACCCTACTCCCATTTATAAAAAAAGTTTGATTACTTTAAATAAACCATTTAAAGATTTTATTGCTTAAAAGCATGAGATTTAGCCATTGTTTGTTTGCTTGTAGTTCATTGGTAAATTTACAAGCATAAAATTTAAATTAGGCCAAGTAAAAGATTGTACAATGACAGAACCACCGCCCAAGACAAGTCGGCGGTCACGGGACCCCAACCCTACCTAGGTGATGATTCATGACCTGCCGCCTTGCTAGAGCGGTGGTTCTAAGACCGCCACCTTATCTAGCGGTGGTTATGAGACCGCCACTCTAAAAAGGGTGGCAGTCCTATTCCTTAGAAACAAAACCCAAAATAAATCCGAGATTTGTAAAAAAACAAAAGTTACTAAAGTGTTCTAAAATTCATTTTGATCCTAAATTTAAGTGCCTAAAATGCCCAGTTGTAAGATTTAATTCCATTTGTTCATTCAATAATTAAAACTACTCATTTTAAGGCATTATCTACTCCAATAATAATAACTACAAGATCATTTTCATTTTGTTCAATAAATTTTTCCTTTTAATTCCATAAGTAAAAAGGATCTAAATCTACTTCTAATATTGTTATTTTTCCTTACTACCAAATTGCAACATTTCAATATAACAATACACTTCAAATTTGTTTTATCTTTCCATTTCCACTACAACCATTCATTCAAATAACTATAACAACTTTGTTCTACATTCAAGTTTACTATACATACATTTTTATCATTTTACAACTTCTATATTTTTTCTTTCTCATTTACAATAATACAATTTCACAGTGAAAGTAAAATTTCTTTTCCCATTGAGCATAGCTCATTTATTTTAAAAGAAAGAACTTCTTGTCTCATAATCCAAAGTAAAAACTAAGCTTTCCATCTTAATTCTTTTCTTTCCATACTACAACTTAAAGAGGAGATAAATTTTACAACTCTTTAATGAACTTCTTCAAATAATATTACAACTTACAATCCAACATTCCCTTTAAAGAAAAACACATACTATAAATATTCCACCTTTAGTGGGAATAACAATAAGACTTCTCACAAGAAGGGATTTCTTAAGCACTCCAACAAAAGCTCCAAGCTTCACATTAAAAACAAGAGAGCTCCTACTTGATTTTCTTGATTCACAAAAAATATGGGAGGAAAAGCAACACTATCCACCCAACTAAAGTATCAAATGAGGAGGAGAATCCATCCTCCTCTTTGGCCCCCAAGCCCCAACCAAATTGAAATGAAAGGTGGATCCAACACATGGCAAGAACAAAGCTTCCACAACACAATACAAAGTATTTCAAAACATTCCAAAACACAAAAACTCAAACTAAAATAAAAGAAGGAAAATAAACAAAATAAACAAGGCTTCTAAAAGAAAACAAAAGGAGCAAGAACCTATGGAGAGGTTATGTTGGTGCTCAATTTGGTCTCGCCCCGTTTGTCATTCAAATTCTTTAGTTTGTGGGTTATGTCGTGTTTTCTATCTCTTCGTATTGATGCATGAAAACTTTTTCCTCCATTTGGTTGCCATGATTGGTCCCTTCCTTGGTAGAGGATCACTTAAAAAATATAGAATTTGTTTCTCATTCCTCTTTCCATGGAAAAGATTTGTAACTTGGGTGAAAAATCAGTTTTTTCTCTTCCTTCTATTTTCCACATTCACATTTTGTTGTCCCTATCATTTTTGTTCCAAATATATGTGGAAACGTGATTGGATGTAGCTCGGAGGATCATATTTGGGCCTTATATCATTTTCAAATTCCCTGTCTTGAAAGAAAGATTCATTTTCGGGCTCAAATGGTGTTTTTCCTGCATTTTACAGTTTGATGGGTATGTTTTCCCCGTCAAATTTACATCTCAACATCTATGGAAACATGGCTCTTTCTAGTTGGATGTGGCTCAGGTGAGGCACTTTGAAAATTCTAAGGCTCACTTCAACTCAAAACTTGTCCACATGGAGGGCCGACGCTCATTTGAAAATTCACCTTTTGGTTTGGCCTTGGAGTTGTGTTGGGGAGACACGTGGAGGTTTCCGATGCCTTGACCATACTTACACAAATTTTTCATGAGGCCAGTAAAGTTTTGGCATACCATGCACAGGTGGAGGGTTGGCACTCATTTGAGGATCGCCTCAGGGTCCCACCTTAACAATTGTGACAAGGAGACATGTGGAGGCTACCGCTGGCTCCGATCTATACTTAAACATTCCAAAGTAATTTTGAAATCCCTAGGACATGTGGAGGGACCACGCCTATTTTGTGACCAGCCCCTAAGTTTTATTTTGAAGAAGTGCACCGAGAGGACACTTGGAGGCTTTCTCTCATTCTACCCTTTACATGGACTTTTCAATAGCCAAAAAAAAATGTCTTGGACCCTAGAGCCATGGCGCCTTTTGCTGAGCCTTCAAATTTTTTAACAAACTCTGTCAGACTAAGACACGTGATGATCCCACCCTTGTTTCGGGTCTCTGCTTTTGGGTACTATCTCAAAGTGCACCATTGAGATGTAGAGGCTTCTGCTGTATCCTTTTTACACCGAGACTTTTCAAAGGCCAAAAGGCATTTTTCTTGGGCCTAGGGCACGTGGAAGGCCCATGCTTGTTTGGAAACTTACCCCTTCTCCTTTGTAGTTGCATCAAGGAAACATGTGGATAGCTATAAAACAAAGTGCAGAAGGGGCAGAATCAATGGTTGCTGTGCATTGCATCTGTTTTTCAGCCATTTTTTCTCCAAGACTCCTTGAAACATAAATACACATTGTTTTTCATCAGTTTTTGATGAAATTCCTTTTCATCTTAGTCTATAAAGTGCCATTGAATGGATTTGAAACTTAAATTTTGAGTCCAAGGATTGTTAAGATCAATATTTTGAAGTTGGAGTTACTCAGGATCTTGCAAAAATGTGATTTACGAGAGAAGATGGATGCATGGTAGAATCACGAGGAAAGAGAGGGAAAAGGATGAAATGATAAAGGTTATAGAAACAAAATATGAAAATGGTGTTGCCTCGAGAGTGAAAAATATTACCTGTCAGATCTAGCTATGCAGAGCATCCAAAAATGATTAAAAAGGGGATTTATTGCATGACATAATTAAAATGATAAGAAGGACTCCCAAAAAGTTGTGGCATGATGTATCCTAGTCATTAGTCGAGGTCCCAAGAAACATGATAAATTCATAATTGGTCCACCTAGCAGGTTTCGGATCTGAATTTGTTAAACTTCACTTACTGAGACAAATTGGTAACAAGAAAATGTCCCTCAAATATTCTTCTATTTTAGGGGGAAATTTGAGTAAGTAAAATGTATAAATGCAATGAGAATACTCTTAAAAATGGTTAGGAGTTGAATTCTTAAGAGAAAATTGTAGAAAGCCTTCTTCTTGAGAGACCAATCCAAGATAAATCGATTATTTTCTTCTGTTCTATTTTCTATCATGTCAAGTTGGTTGTAGATGTATAGCCATTGACGAGCACTGAGATTTCTCTAGAATCTTTCCCCTACTGATGAATCTAAGTAATTTTGAAATTAATTTATGTCAATCCTGGAGCAATTAGTGTCTTCTTTGTTTCAGAATTTATGTAAGTAGTTTTACTCATTCCTATTGCAATCTTACTTTGAAATATTTGTGAAATCACACTGGATCTCATCCCTGTGACAGTTTAGTGGTATTTTTAATTTCATTTCAAGAATAGCTTTCATCTTGTGATTATATAAACAAATTTAATTTCATTTCATTGTCTTTTGTTGATAAAGATTGTATGTAAGTCTTTGGGTGTACCTTATACATGATTGATAAGAGATTTTCATGTTTAATTGAGTCTTTTAACTTGATCCTTCATGTTAGAGTCTCAAATATTATGTAGAAATGTGTTGATCTAGGCCTTCATTTGAGCACACCTTCTGGTTGAAGGAACATCTTAACTATTTTGAAGCTTTCTGTTGTTAAGTTATCCACCATTTTGAAGTTTCTCAGAGATCCAGTATAATCAAATTTATCCTGATTAATCTCCCACCAAAATTATTCAAAAACCATGAATCCATCCTGAAGTACCCTTGTTTTCCCTATATATCAACAAAGGTACAAAATCTATTTACTAAAATATGTAGAACAATCAGTATTTCTTAATGTCTCCAGTAACCTTAGCCTTTTGTTTAAAGTATCTCCATCTTTTATAAGTGACAACTCTTATGAGTTAAACTATGGAGTATTGACCACATTTTCCCAAGGTTTTCTTAATAAAATTTGTGCAAAATAAGGATATCTCCATCTCCTTCATCAAACATAGGTTACACCAATGGTCCTCTCACCATGGTGGAAAAACAAACCTAAAGTATTGAGGACAAGTAAAACCCTCTTGAAGGTGCTATCCATCTCTCCATAAATATGAGTGATAAAGGGCTAGTTAGATCTCATCCCTAGATAAAAAATGACACACACTGTGATCTATCTATCTCTTAGATCCGTTCCAAATATGTGATGCTACTCATCTTGAAAGGGAGAACAAATTTGAATACCAACACGAGTGGCGCCATTGCCAGGGACTCTTTGAAGTATTTGAACAAAGGTGTATATATACAGACCCTGGTAATACTTCTTAAACATGTTGTGTGCTAATACATTGCTGAAACGTCATTATCTATTCAGATCTGTAAGAATTGTTCAAAGTTGTAAGCTTTGAGTGCAATATTTCCAGCTTATACATATATTGCACTAAATTTTGTATCATCATTGATAAATTTGTGTAGAAGAAGAGAATATATTGTAAGCTTTGCATGAATAAGGTATTGATAAACATTTGATAGGTCTTTCATAGTGCATTTGCATAAAATAAGGTGAAAATACTTACTTGGTGACTCTGTGATGTTTCAATTCTTAATAAATTCCAATGTCTTAACATATATCAAGGATTTTCACTAATATTTTCAAAACTAGAAGGAATAATATATTTCTTCACCAAGGACCCTAGTAGAAGGTTGTTTCAAGAGTTGGGAAAGTCTAATTCAGAAGGAAGAAGAATTTGGAAGGTTTTGGAGATCAAGCATCAAGAAAATAGATCTCCATTGGTGAAACTGATCAACCTGTGATTGAAGATTCCAATACTTCCTCAAGTGCTTCTGAATCAGGTAGTCTCTTTATTGAATTGAATTATCCATCTGGAGAGGGTCCTTATTTTTTATTTGAAACTTTTTCCTCTCAATCTACCCCGGTATTTTCCAAATATAATAGATTTTTCCAATAAATAGAGCCTTTAGAGGGTAGTCATTCTGAAAATTGTATCCCTATACCACACAAACCCCTCACTCCTTATCATTTTGTTTCTCCTGTAAGATCACCTCCTCAAAATAATATGGCTCAACCTCCACCCAGACCTCCATATGTTGTTAATACTTTTGTTCCCATCATTTTTAGAGGTATCGCTTGCTATCTAAATGATGTCCCATAAGATGTAAGAAATAGATTGCATAAGTTTTAAGGAAATAATGTAATCAATGGTGATAAACATTTGAATCTTTTTTTCAATATGATAGAGGACATATAAATAGAGTTTGAGGATGTATACATTAAATTTTTTATCCATACTCTAGAGGAAGATGCAAGGGACTGGTATAAATCTTTTCCAGATAATTTCATTGAATCCTGGATAGAGATGAAGAATGATTTTAGAATGCAGTACTATGATAAAACAGACCCTAGGTTTCTTTTATCAAATTTTGAAAATATAAAAAATAATCCTAATGAATCAGTGTATGATTTCAATACTAGATTTAATAAAACATTGAGAAGACTTCCTGTTAATTTTAGGCCATGTGATGAATCATGTCTGATAAAGTATTCAGATGGATTTGATAAGAAAGTTGCTTACTATTTGAGGGATAAGAACCCTAGTTCTTTGAGGCAGGCCTTTATCATGGCTTTGCAAATTGAGAACAACATTAAAGTAGTTGGAAAACCTCCTCAGAGGGAGGGTGTTAAACTGATAAACCCTGAGAAGCCTCAATCAAGTAAGGCTATGGATATTAAGGAAGTTGTAAAGAGTTTAACTAGAGCTATCAAAGAAATCTCTTACAAGCTAGCCAGGGCAGAGAAGGGAATTGGACAAGGTTCTCAAGGTCAACATAGGAAACAATGACTAGACAAATTTACAAATCATCCTAGAAATGATCAAATGTCTGATGACAAAGGTAAAGGACCCATGGGAGCTAGACAACCCTAGGATAGGGAAAATAGAGTAGTACATGATCACTCTAAATGCCAGAGTTGCTGTTGTTGAAGAGACAAATCAAATTGATTGGTGTGACATGTGTTTCTTGCCCCACCCACGATGTGAAGTAGATCAGAAAGTTGAATAAGTTGATGATGATGATAACACTGATGATGATGCATGCATGGTGGACTATTCTACAAGCTCATAGCAAGGAGAAACTTCAATCAAGTAATAAGTGTAATAAATGCTGCCATTTTTGGGACTACATTCACTGGGTACCTCTTCTTCCTCCCTGTCATGCTTTAGAAATAGATATGGTACAAGCATTTGAATTTTGTAATAATGATTTTGAGTACCTAAGAGATCTAATGATTAAGAAGTATGATGGAGGAATCCACTCAGAAGAGGATAGACAACTGTTAATGAATGTTGTTTTTGCTAAAGAAAAAGAGTATAACACAAGAAGTAAAGTTGTTAAATGGGTAGGGCCTCAAGCGAAACCAGAGACCCTAGTTCTTACCAATGTCCCAAAAGAGACTCTAAAGAAATATGCATCTTGAAAAGGCCTTGTTGTCTCAAGTCAAACTAGTGTTCCCACCCATGCCCAATCCGACGAGTTATTAAATCTTTCATCAAATGTTTCTTTTCCCAAATACATTCCTTATGACATTTCCCAAGTCTTGAGTCATATCATGATTTATGTTCCAATTGTTGAACTGCTTAGGATTCCTGAGCATAAGAAGAGGTATTTTGAGTATTTGGGATTGGAAGAAGATAGGAGTGGCCAAGGTAGAAATATAAATAATGTAAACACTCCTCCTCCAACAATTACAGGACCTAGAAAAGCCACCAAAGATTGGAGGAGATAGGTGAACCACCTGAAGTCTACTTATGAATATCTTTGGTTGAGTCTCGATTAAATGTTGATCCATTTTTACAACACTAATTATTAAGGATAAACTACACAACTGTATTTTTAATTCCATAGCATCATACAATGTTATGCCTCTAGAAGTCATGAATAAATTAAACATTAAAGTGACAATAGCTTATGGCAAGTGTATTGCAATGGATTCTAGAGAGGTGCCAGTTGTAGGGTGTGTAAAAAGTTTGGTGGTACAACTTGCAACTTATTTGGGTAAGAACTTGAAAATTTATGTTGTTATTGTTGATTTCCCAACCAAATGGGGCATGTTGTTATCAATAAAGTGGGCTGCAAGTTTGGGTGGAAGTGCTCAGATGGATATGTATTTTTCCACCATTACAATTGAAGGAAGTCTTGTAAAGTTGTATGAAGAGAAGAAGATGTTGCACCTCATTGATGATCCCAATAATGCCTCTTATGAAATGTTGTATGCTGATGTAGATATAGATAGCTTTGTTAGGTTTGTTGATGGAAAAGAGTATAAGATTGATCAATGTAAATGTCTTGAACAGGGAGGTTTTTCATGGACCTTGTTATTTGATGGAGCTTGTTCCAAGTTTGGAAATGGTGTTGGCATTGTTCTGATTTATCCAAGCCAAGAATAGTTTGTCTTTTCTTTCAAACTTAAGTTTGAATGCACTAACAACATTGCTGAATAAGAAGAACTATTATTAGGCTTGAGAATTGCATGGAAATATGGTATAAAGGATATCATTGTCAAAGAGGATTCATAATTGATTGTCAAGAAAATTATAAAATATGTTTAACAAACAAATCATTTGGGATTTGATTGAAATGTGTTACTCTAGATTGTGCACCATGATAGAAAGTTTAATGTTGTTGTAGGCATTACATGTTGAAATACTAGGTTTGATGAGATAAAGAGTTGAATTAAACCATCATGGAGAAGAAAGCATTTTCCTTGGGCTGAAAGAAAATTAAATTTTCATATTAATAAGACATACCCTACATGTAAAACCTTTGAAGCTCTAAAGTCGTTTCTTGGTAAAGAAAAACTATGTTCCCAGATTGGTCACCATGGTAAAAGATATCTTATCAATAAGATTTGTGTCTAACTTTGGAGGTCTTAAGAAAAATATGCAGATGGGTAAACAAGTTTCAGGAATATGGCATGGATATCTAAACCATGGAATTAGTAAGAGGTTTGGTCCTAGTCAAGCTTCCCATTGGGTTGTAAAGCCTTTCTGTCATATTCAAAAAGAATGGTGATATAAGGTTGTGCATAGACTTAAAGAATCTAAGCTTAAAGACACTTTACCACTCCTTGGGGAACTTATGTCTTTGTTATTCCTTTTGTTAATGAATGTTTGGTCAACTTTTTTAATGGTAATGGATGTAGCATTTGTTGGTTATATTAATAACTTCATTGTTATTTATCAAGATGATGTAATTTTGTTTTCCATGTGAATCTTACAAACTATTGAGGTGAATGAGGTAGTTAAGATTGTTGTTGATAATGCCATGAGTTTCAGAGCCAAACCTTTGGTGGAAATGTGCAAAGAGTATGGAATCAATTTGACATATGCTTCTAACTACAATCCCCAAGGAAATGGACAAGCAGTTTCCAAAAATATAAACTTGCTGAAGATCATTAGAAGAACCTTGGAGTTGAAAAAAATAAGTGGGATGAGAAACTAAAGTTTGTTGTTTGGGTTGACAAAATCTCTATCAAAAGAGCTACTGGTAAGAGCCCATTTGCGTTGGTATATGGAACTCAAGCTTTGTTGCCCCTTCATTTCTAATTGTTTTCATTTCAGTTTCTTCAACAAATTGAAGATCAAGAAGTTAGTCCATATGATTCTTGAATCAATCAAATTATTGAGTTAGATGAAGAAAGAAGGGCATAACATCAGAGGCATGTGAAGTTCAGAGAAAATTTGAAGAGGTTATTTAACGAGAAGGTGATTCCAAGAGCTTTCAGGATTGGGGTTCTTGTGCTATAATGGGATAGTAGACATGAAGATAAGGGAAAGAATGGTAAATTTTATGCATTTTGGATGGGCCCTTATTCAATTGACATTCGAATTGGTGAAAATACCTTCTTCCTAAAAGACTTAGATGGGGAACTTCTTGAATTACCTGTTAATGGAAAGAATTTGAAAAATTTCCTTGATTGATTTCTCATAATCAAGGTATACTCCCCTGTATAGTGTATAGTTCTTTTTTTCATTCTACTTTTTTGATTTTGTTCATTTTGGTCCTTGGAGACCCGGTTTTTCTAGTTTCTCTATTTTATTTTTGGAGGATGGTTATGGTTTCTCTACTCTACAAGCTTATTCTTTGACTTCGTTGACCAATGGTCTATTTTTAGCACTCACAGGGAGTGACCATCCCCTAGTCGGAGCTGATGTTGGTGATCAATTTGGTCTCGCCCTGTTTGCCATTGAAATTATTTAGTTTGTGGGATCTGTCGTGTTTTCTATCTCCCCTTATTGATGCATGAAAAGTTTATCCTCCATTTAGTTGCCATGATTAGTCCCATCCTTGGTTGAGGATCACTTAAAAATCCATAATTTGTTTTTTGTTCCTTTGTCCATGAAAAAGCATCTATAACTTGGGTGAAAAATTGGGTTTTTTCTCTTCCTTCGATTTTCCATAGTCACATTTTGTTGTCCCTGTCATTTTTATCACAAATATATGTGGAAATGTGATTGGATGCAGCTCGAGGATCATATTTGGGCCTTATATCATTTCCAAATTCTCTATCTTGAAAGAAAGATTCATTTCCGAGCTAAAATGGTGTTTTTCCTACATTTTATAGTTTGACAGGTGTGTTTTTCCTCGTAAAATTTACATCTCAGCATCTATGGAAACGTGGTCCTTTTTGGTTGGATGTAGCTTAGTGAGGCACTTTGAAAACTCTAAGGCTCGCTTCAACTCAAAACATGTCCATGTGGATGGCCGACGCTCATTTGAAAATTCACCTTTAGGTTTTCTCTTGGAGTTGGGCCGGAGAGACACATGGAGGTTTCCACTGCCTTGACCAAACTTAGACAAATTTTTCATGAGGCCGGTAAAGTTTTGGCAGACCATGCACAAATGGAGGGCTGGCACTCATTTGAGGATCGACCTCAGGGTCTCACCTTAATAATTGTAACAGGGAGACATGTGGAGGCTGCCACCGGCTCTGCTCTATACTTAAACATTCCAAAGTAATTTTGAAAGACCTGGGACATGTGGAGGGATCACACCTATTTAGGGACTGGCCCCTAATTTTTATTTTGAATAAGTGCTAGGAGGATATTTGGAGGCTTCCGCTCACTCTACCCTTTGCTTGGACTTTTCAACGGCCAAAGAAAAATGTCTCGACCCTAGACACATGGTGCCTTCCACTGAACCTTCAAATTTTTTAACAAACTCTACCAGACTAAGACACGTGATGAGCCCGCGCTTGTTTGGGGTCTCTTCTTTCGAGGACTATCTCAAAGTGCACCATTGAGACACATGGAGGCTTCCACTGGCTCTTCTTTACACTGAGACTTTTTAAAGGGAAAATGGTGTTTTTCTTGGGCCCAGGGCACGTGGAAGGCCCGAGCTTGTTTGGAAAATCACTCTTGTACTTCTCCTTTGCATTGTACCAAGAAAACATGTGGATGACTATAAAACAAAGTGGAGAAGGGGAAAATCAATGGTTGTCATGCATTGCGTCTATTTTTCTTCCATTTTTTCTCGAAGACTCCTAGAAACACAAATACGCACTATTTTTCATCATTTTTTGATGAAATTCCTTGTTGTCTCTTTCTGCAAAGTGCCATTGAATGGATTTAAAACTTAAATTGTGAGTCCAAGGATTGTTAAGATTGATATTTTGAAGTTGGAGTTGCTCGGGCACTTATAAAAACATGAATTACCGAAGAATATGGATGTGGGGCAGAATTGTAGAGGAAAGAGAGGGAAAGGGATGAAATGATGAAGGTTGCAGGCACAAAAGATGAAAAAGGTTTTTCCTCGAGAGTGAAAAATATTACCTGTTAGATCCAGCTGTGTAAAGCCTCCGAAAAATTATTAAAAATGGTATTTCCTGCATGAAATAATCAAAATGAATAGAAGGATTCCCAAAACACTATTATATGGCATCCTAGTCATTAGTCAAGGGCCCAAGAAACGTGATCAATTCATAATTGGTCCACTGAGCAGCTTTTGGATATGAATTTGTTAAACATCGCTTTCTAAGACAAATTGGTAACAACCAAAGGTCCATTGAATATTCTTCTCTTTTGGGGGGAAAATTGAGTAAGTAAATGTATAAATGTAATGATAATACTCTTGCAAATGGTCAGGGGTTGAATTCTTAATAGAAAATTTGAGAAAGTTGTCTTCCTGAGAGACCAATTAGAGATAAGTTGTTATTTTCTTCTATTAGATTTTCTATCATGTCTGGTTGGTTGTAGATGTATATCCATTAAAGAGCACTGAGATTGGTCGAACCTTTCCCTTGCTAATGAATCTAAGCAATTTTGAAATTAATTTGTGTCAATCATGAAGTAATTAGTGTCTTCTTTGTTTCAGAATGTATGCAAGTAGTTTTACATGTTCCTATTACAATCTTAATTTGAAATCTTTGTGAAATCACATCGGATCTCATCCCTGTGAAAGTTTAGTGGTATTTTCAATTTCATTTTAGGAAGAGCCTTCATCTAGTGATGAGATACACAAATTTAAAATCAGTTCACTATCATTTGTTGATAAATATTGTTTGTAAGTCTTTGGGTGTACCTTATGCATGATTGATCAAAGAATGTGATGTTTAATTGAGTATTTTAACTTGAGCCTTCATGTTAGAGTCTCAAATATTCTATAGAAATGTGTTGATCTGGGCCTCCATTGAATCCCACCTTTGGGTTGAAGGAACGTCTTAAATGTTTTGAAGCTTTCTGTTGTTGATTTATCCATCATTTTGAAGTTTCTCAGAGATCTGGTATAATCAAATTTATCCTACTTAATCTCCCACCAAAATTATTTAAAAACCATGAATCCATCCTGAACTACCCTCGTTTTCCTTGTATATCAACAAAGTAACAAAATCTATTTAGTATAATATGTAGAACAATAAGGATTTCTTAATGTCTTCAATAACCTTATACTTGTGTGGAAAGTATCTCCATCTTTTAGAAGTGACAACTCTTAAGAGTTAAATTATGGAGTATTTACCATATTTTCCCAAGGTTTTCTTCATAAAATTTGTGCAAAATAATGATATCTCCATCTCTTTCATCAAATAGAGGTTACACTAAGGGTCCTCTCACCCTGGTATAAAGGCAAGGCCTAAAGTAGTGAAGACATGTCAAATCCTCTTGAAGGTGATATCCATCTCTCCACTAATATGAGTGACAAAGGGCTACTTAGATCTCATCCCTAGCTACAAAATGACACACACTATTATCTATCTTTATCTAAGCTTCGTGCCAAATCTGTGATGTTTCTTAGCTTGAAAGGGAGAACAAATTTGGATACAAATAGGTTACTTATGCCTCCCAATAAGAAATGGGTGCCCACCTTAAAAACCTTCAATACATATCTCAAGACCCCTACATACTCTTATGCCTCCCTCAAGTACCTCTTATGCCTCCCACATACTCTTATGCCTCCCTCATAAAAGAAACAAGTAAGAAATGCAAGCATTCCTTGTCCAAGGTGGGGCACCCAACCCAAACTCCCTCCAAAACATGAAATAAACTCTTATGCCTCCCTACATGAAATCTCTCCATAGTCCCCTCCTACACCACACTTAGGAAATCTACCCAAGCACCCAAAAATCATTCCAAAACACTCAAAAAAATGAACATATACAAAAATAAAATAAGAACATTAAGCAAGAGTAAAGCTCCTACCTTTCCATGGTAGAGCTTGTTCCAAGAGTCAATCTCCAAGCTTCTTCAAACCCAATAAATCATCAACAAGCTCCAAAAATACCACAAGCACTCCAAAATCCTCTAACTCCCAAGAATTCAAGAGCACAAAAAATGAAGTAAACCCCAAACAAGCAAAAGAACTTGAATAAATAGAAAAGGGAGAGAGGAGGGTGAGGTGGCTCTATGTAGGATGTCACATCACTCACTCTCAAATCCACCTCACAAGTCAAACCTCAATCCCAATGCACCATAAATTGGTGGGTGAGAGGAATGACAAGTTATTTACACACACAATCCAAGTCCACACCGCGTAATGACAAAATTAATTACGTGAAAGAAATATGTAATAAAATTTTACCATTTTGTCTTCCCAAAACACATAATGTGGTCTATTTTTGACCCCCCAACCCATAGGTAAGGTTGGTATATCGATTTAAGAGGTCTGGGACTAGTTTGACTTATCCCACAAGCCTCAAAAATTGGCCCTTGAGGCCAAATTATAATTTCCATGAAGGGGTAGAGTGTACAATACTCAAGATCACAAGCACTCAACTTTCAACATAAAAACCAAGAGTCATCTAGTCTAATAAATGAATTCCTTTGTCCCATCCCTAATTTATTTTTTAAAAATATTTATCAACTTAAATGAGACATTTAAACCCATTAATGATAAAGAAAAAAATACACCAAATTCTAAATAATTAATACAATAAATTACATCACTAAAAATCACATACTAACATTCAATAAAGGAAACTAAATAAAAGACAACACATAACCCCTTGGTCACAATTTGAGGTAATCCCCCCATGGAAACCCCCTAACAACCATTCAAACACACATAGACAAAAATACATGTCACCATGGTGACCCTTATTGAATTCACGTAGTATCCCAATGTGGTTGGTCCCCAATCCCCCAGTTATTTGTTGTGAATGTATTTACCCACAAAACACATAATACCTCCTTTTGTCTTATGGCCACATCAAAACATCCAATATAAAATATGCAATATAAATCCACAATTATCTACATATGCATCAAATCATCATCTAGGAAATTACGATATCATTTACAATTTCTAACAACATCTCGATTCTACATTTCATTAGTATCAATAGGATCATAAAATTAGTTCAATTATCAAGGTCTACTCAATGTGAAAAAAGTATCTTAGGTTAGAAAAATAAAATTGTGTGTGTGTGTGTGTGTGTGTGTGTGTGTGTGTGTGTGTGTGTGTGTGTGTGTGTGTCTATATATATATATATATATATATATATTACTATGTCATGAACATATTATCATTAATATAAAAAAATGTCTCTAAAATTCCACACACACATCATACTAAGAATCAAAAACCAACAATAGTCTCAGTATCTCTAACATCTACATAATGCTAAGTTAGAATATTACAAAATGTTCATAAGTAGAGTCAATACTATCAAAATCAATAGTAATAGGTGTCGAAGGGAAGTGGGCACTACATTCCCCTCCCCTTAGTCTTGACTTCCTTCTAGAAGTCATTGGAACAAGTGTGGAGACTGAACTTGTAGCAATGTAGCATCCTCCCAAGTAGAAGTAGTCTTGTTGTACATGTCCCACTGGACCCGAACCTAGTCAATATATTTTCCTTAAAGGCCTAGGGTCCTGCACTCTATAATACAGACATGATCCACCATCACCTACCCCATATTCTGCATGTATAATGCGGTCCAATATAATACGTGAGAAGGATTGATAATGTATCTATTGTATATATCTCCCTCCCTAGGTAAATATAGACAAACAGAAGAATATGGAAATCAAATAAACTCAAACTGACATTTATTTATGCGCCACCGCGCCCAAGTGCAGGTTTAAAGGTGTCAACATGGAAAAATTCACTCCATGGCATAGGTTGAAAGGTGTCAACATGGAAAATTCATGCCTTACAGCACGCAGTTAGAGGGCACAGGTTGAAAGGTGTCGACATGGAAAAAATCACACCCTAGCACAGGTTGGAGGGCGCAGGTTGAAAGGTGTCGACATGGAAAAAGTCACACCCTAGCGCAGGTTGGAGGGCACAGGTCAGAAGGCGTCGGCACCACATTTTTAGCACCTATGGTGCACTTAAAAGTATGTTGACATGAGGATAGATGCACCAAGGTGCACCTTCAGGATGTGCAACATTTTGAGCATTGACACCCCGAACCTTACAGAAAGTAAACCCTTACCTAGACATTCAAATGGCCATAACTTTTAACAGTGAGCTCGGACTCACGCAAGGTTGGAATTTTCAGAAATATTAATTGGGTGAGAAAAATTTCTTCAAAAATGCAAAATACAATTCACCATTTTTTGGGTTTGCTAGGGTTCTCACCTACCACCATAATGAGATGAATTAAAATACAATTTGGAGGTCGTTGGGGTAGATTTGGAATTCCTCTTTCTTCCCTCTCTCATTCTTCCTATAAATTGTAAGGAGGGGCTTCTTTCTAAAGGTTGGACATTCTTGTGTTGCCCCTCCCTTCTTCTCCTTAGTAGGTGAAATTGTGGAGTTTAAACATCCCATCTAAAACTGTAATGTAACTTTGCCTCTTGGCATTTTGTAGTATATTGTATCAATCTTTGGAGAAAATAATGCATGTCTATGGATGATTCTCAGCCCTCTCTGTGTTCATTTGCATCCTCCAGATCTTTCATTGCAAATTTGGTTATTTGTGCATGATCTTGCATTACATTTTAATGGTTTATGTTTATTGGCAAGACAGGTTTTCTTCATTCCTCAGTGCATCAATTTTGTTAGTTTAGGGTTATGTTTTATGCATCTTCTTACCATGTCTCCTTTGTAAGATAAATTAGGTTTTTGAGTAAACCCTCTACATTTTTATGTGTGCATCTGAATAGAGGAATAGGAACCAGCCTTCATCCAGAGAGCTTTCCCAATTCACAGGGTCCCACACTTGGGTAAAGATCCATGTTATGTAATCGCACTGAGAGTCTCAACCCATCAAGTTACAGACATTCATGGGTGCTGTGATACACCATCAACAGTATCTCCTAAGCATAGAAACGTGAAAGACATCATGGAAGCGAGACAAGCTAGGTGGCAATGCTAGAGGATAGGCCAAGGAACCAATGTACTCCAAGGTCTCAAAGGGACCCAAGAACCTAGGAGCAAGACTAGAACCTTTTCCGTAATGGATAGGGCTCTTATGTGGTCTGAGATGAAGAAACACCTTTGTGCCCATCTCATAAATAAGATTTGTCCTATGTTGGTCCACATACTTCTTCTCCCTATCATGTGCCTTCTGCAATCTTTGCTAGATCAAAACAACCTACTGCTCTATGTATTGCAATAAAGATAGCCCAAGAGAAACCCTATCCTCTAACCTTTCCCAACTAAGAGGTTTCCTGCACTCTCTGCCATACAATACGGTGCATGAAAAGGATCCATGCCTATCAAATTTGGAAACTATTATTGTAGTAAAACTCGATCAAGTACAAATACTCCTCCCATCTTGACTGGTGATCCATGATGTACATCCTAAGCATGTCCTCTAATATTTGTTTCACCCGATCTATCTGTCCATATGTCTCGGGTGATACGCTATGCTGAAATTGATCCTCGTACCTAGAGCATGATGCATGGTGGTCCGTAGAAGTGGGAAGTGTATAAAGGATCTCGATCGTAAATGTTCTTCCATGGAATCTTGTGTAATCTAACAATATCATCGAGATACACTCGTGCCACTAGAATAGTTATGTAGGTAGTATTAACCGGAGAAAAATGAGCCACTTTCGTCAATTTTTGCACAGTGGCCATGATTGCGTCATTGTGGTATCTTGACGTCGGTAACCCAATTATGAAGCCCATGGAAATGGTGTCCCATTTCCACTCCAGTATAGTGTGAGGAAAGAGAAGGCTAGCTTGATGTTGATGCTCAACCTTCACCCTCTAACACTCTAAATAGTGTGACATGAACTGAGCCATGTCTCTCCAAAGTCCCCTCCTATGGTACAACTATCTCAAAGTGGCATGCATATTCTTCACACCGGTATGGGCCGAATAAGGTGCATGATGAGCCTTTGTCAAAATGTCCTATATCAATCCTTTGTCTCTAGGAACATAAGTCAGACCTCTGTGTCCGAGAAGACCATCTGCCTCTAATGAAAAACCATAAGACTTCCCCTCAAGGGGTCTCTGAGACTCGAGTCTCTGCTCTAGCTGCAAGTTAGAAACTATCATGTGGAAGCTATTGTAAGATCCTGCTTCACAAATCTGTACCCACTGAAGTGGGCATAACCACATGTCTTTGTCTACTCAAGGAATATGCAACCATGTCCTCCTTCCCTTTCACATGTTGTATCTTCATATCGTACTCACAAAGCAACTCCATCCAATGCCATTGATGAGCATTGAGATTGGGCTACATGAAGAGGTGACAAAGACTCAAGTTATTAGTCCTGAGTGTAAATCTCTGGCCAAGAAGGAAGTGTCTCCACCTCACTAAGGCATGCACCACTACTGCAAGCTCAAGCTCATGAGTCAGATAATTCGCTCATAATCCTTGAGTTTGCAAGACTCAACAGAAACTACTCTACCCGCCTACATCAACACACCTCCAAGTCCATCCAAAGAAGCATATGTACAAATGAAGAACACACCCCGAGGATTTGACACGGAAAGAATAGGCACTGTTGTGAGGCATTCCTCTAGTTTCAAAAGGCCTACCGACATGTATCTGACCATACAAACTTATTCCCTTTATGATGAAGGGAATTGATGTGGTGCACAATCCAAGAAAATTCCTTAACAAATCTCATGGGGAAGGTATAAACTCTTCTTTAAAGAACACAAACTTCTCCAGGTTCCTGTAAAGGTGTTTCTCACGAAGACACTGAAGAACCTAGTGAAGGTGCTTCTCATGCTCCTCATATGTACATGAGTAAATTAGAATTTCATCTCAAAATATAAGCATGAAACAATCCAATTTTGTGCTGAATACCCCATTCATCAAGCTCATGAACATTAAGGGGAATTTTTCAGACCAAAAGGTACCGTTGTGAACTCATAGTGGCCATATCTCATACAGAAGGTGGTCTTATGAATATCTTCCTTTATGATTCTCAGCTTATGATAACATGACTTAAGATCTATCTTGGAGAAGATTGTGGCCCCATTCATCTAATCAAATAAATCATCAATACGTGGAAGGGGGTAACTATTCTTGATTACTACTTTTTTCATCTTACGGTAATCCATACACAACCATAAAGATCCATCCTTCTTCTTCATAAAAATCATCGGTGGACCCCAAGGGGATACACTAGGATGGATTAGGCCTTTCTGCAGAAGGCCCTCAAGCTGCAACTTGATCTCACATAGCTAAAAGGTATTCATTTAATAAGGTGCTCATGAGATAGGATCTATACCCGAAACCGATCTATGTGAAAATGTATATCACGTGGGGAGGTAACCCCGGTAGATCCCCTAGAAAACCATCAGCAAACTCTCTCAAGATAGGATGGTCATGAAAGGATGGTCCACTACACTCATCCTCTAATATGTCACTAACTGTAATAAAATAAATCTGGAAACCTCGTTGCACACACCACTTAAGCTGCATAGCAGAGATGGCACAAATTGAAACGAGCCTCCTAACTCCCACTATCACTAACTCAACTCCTAGATCGGTTGTTCAAGCAATAGTATTATGGTAACATTCCACTCTAGCTTAGTGTACAAACAACCAGTCCATGCCACATGACTCCATATGAACCCAAAGGAAGGATTTAAAGATTTGAGGTAGTGGTGAAGGGTCCCAAATCCACTAAAAAATCCTTAACTAAGGATTCTAAAGAAATTTGGCTCTAGAAGCCATCTCAACCTCCCAACATAGATGCTGCCTAACTACCACCAGCCTGTAATTCTCTACTAAGGATGGTGGACTAAAAGAATCAGACAAACCATAATCAAACAATATAGAGGCAGAAATACCACCAATACTACATGTCATCTCTATCACGGTACTCTAGTGCTCAACCTAGCAGTTCTCGATCGTTGTGTAGATTCGATGGCTTCGTCCCATATCAAAAATAGTAAGTTGTGAGATCTACATCTTACCCTTGTTACTAGGTTTATATTGGCACTCTCTCCATTGATGTTCAGCAACACCACAACCATAACAACTACCTCATCCTCTTCAGTGGGATGCAGCTCCAGCCACTACTCTAGAGGTCTGTGTTCTAGATCCTAATGACCTATGGACTGTTGAGGTCTCCTCTGATGAGCTCCTACTAAATGAGATCTTGGTGCACTCTGTGTCCTAATGGGACCCCTAGGAGGAGGCCCCATACTTTTCCCCCTTGGTGCGTCAAATCTCTGAGGAGGAATGTAAGGTGGGTGGGTCTGCTGCTCTCTGTTACTACTGAGGTGGCTAATGTGGTGGCCTAAATGAATATTTTCCTGAACTCTCTATCTCAACTCTATTCACCACAAGGAGGAGGAACTAAACCCCTTGATCTATCATCCTGCATCTAATGGATGTGGCTTCGAACTCTATCTCTAGCATGTTGTATCTTCCCCCATGTTTCCTCTGTAATATAGGCCTTCTCCATAGTATCTGCTAATGTCTGTGGGTAGTGATGTGCACCGCACCACCCAAATCCAAATTTAGGCCCATGGTGAATTTGTGAATTTTTACCTATTCATCCTGTATATTGTCGACATACTAGAGTAGGTCAATAAATTGACTCTCATACTTAGCTACAGTCATAGTTTCCTAATGGAGATCGTGAAACTCGTCTATCCACTATTAAATTAACCTCCTAGGTAAATACCTGCTCTTGAACCCCTCCTCAAATAGCTCTTAGGTAGTTGTCTTTGAGTCGACATGGAGCTTCTACTCCTCGGTCCTCCGATAGACTCCTACTCAATCCCTTAGAAGATGGATCACAAAACAAGCTTTTTTGTGGCTAGTATAAGGGAAAAGCTTGAAGCATCTGCTCAAGATCACCACCAAGGCCTCTTCCTGAAATCCAACTCTATCTCCAGAATAGTGAGATGGTCGTAACTTCAAGATCTCCCTAATATGGTTTGTATCTTACCACTGATGAACCCTAGGTCTCTCTACATGCTTCTCCTACTACCTCGGACGCCGAGATCTATCCCTAAGTCCTGAAATCTTATCTCCATGCCCTCTCTGTGGTGAATCTTCCCTAGCTGATTCCATGTGTAATTTATCTACCCTATGTTCCTCACTATGTTAAGAATATGCACGAGCCTTCACCGATGGCTTCACATGATGTCTAGCAAGTCGTCCTCCGAAGGACCCTCCACGTATAGTGGCTTTGACGTCTTGAAGAGTCTATAAAATCTGACGTAGAATGGACGCTACCACCTGATATGGAGGTGGTAAGTCTAGATCTATGTGAAATGACCCCTCATCTATTTTGCACCTCCTTCATAGACCAAAGCAAGACTTAGTTCATCATTCTAGGTTTCATTTCAGTTTTCTATGTTTTTGATATTATATAATTATCAGACAATGTGGTTTTCTAGGTCTATAATATATTTTGTGCTAGGTTAGAATGTTCATGTCTTGTGTTCTCTAGGTGTTCCCAAGGGTCCATGATTTGAACCCATGGCTGTGATACCAAGTGTAACACTTGATAAACGATGTTCTAGGTACACGCTAAAACCCTAAACACTTAACTTGAAAGATTGCAACTGAATTTGTTTTTTGTATAATTTGAAAGGATACAAGGGTGTCAACCATTAGTGTGCATTAAATTTATTTTCACCAATAATCTTTACTTTACAACGGATGAACCAAGTCTAAGTTAAATGATTAAATATTCTTAAAATTTAACTCTAAGGTCAATTTATTAACACTCAACTAGGAAGGTGCCATAATTTAATCTACTTGGTTTAATATTTTATTCCTCCATAACTAACACTCACACCCTAAAAATTTACCTTATATTTAGATACTATAGTTTCATTATTTCAAGAACTTAAAAGTTCATTTCACTATTTTTCAAAAAAAAACACTAGGAACCAAATTAGTGACTTTACACACCAAGGTAATTAAATGGCCCACTTACCCATCTATAAAAATATATTCCTACCAGAAAAATGTAGGGTTGATCCTCCACCATTTGATCGATTGAATTGTGGCCACTAGATCCAAAGGTTCCAAAATAACCCTAAATATCCTTATGAATTTTTATTTAATCTCTTTCTTTACCCAAGTATTCTCATTTGGTCACGTTTCCTTTGTTTAATTTGCAGGTTGAAGAGAAGGAAGCCATGGGAGAAAGCAAGGAAGAACTATGGAAGTGTCTATAAGGATATCAAGCTTAGATTAGTTAACATTTTAGATTTATCATTGTAATTTCTCCCATACAAGGACTGAAGGGATTTCCTTTACCAATCTGGTTTTATTTCAAAACTATTTGTATTTGGGGTACTCCATTTGGGGAAAACCCTACTCCCATTTATAAATACAATTTTGAGTACTTTAAATCCAACATTTGAATATTTTATTGCTTAAAACCATGATATTTATCCATTATTTGTTTTCTTGTAGTTTCCTTGGTAAATTTACAAGCTTAAAATTTTAATTAGGCCAAGTTAAAGTTTACACAGGTGTGGATCTAAGAATTTCTGTCATTAGTGAAAAAACTACTACCTAGGACCGCTGCCCTACCTGGGTGATGATTCACGAACCGCCACTTTGTTGGTGCGGTTGTTCTGAGACGTTCGCCTTTCCTAAGCGGTGGTTAAGATATTGCCTCTCTGCATAGGTTGGCGGTTATGTTCCTTGGAAACAAAACCCAAAAAAAAATTGAGATTTCTCAAAAAAAAAAAGTTACTAGAGTGTTCTAAAATTCATTTTGAACCTAAATTTAAGTGCCTAAAATGTCCAGTTGTAATATTTAGTTCCATTTGTTCATTCTATAGCAAAAACTTGTACTCATTTTAAGGAATTATCTATTTTAATAATAGAAACAACAACTAGAAGATCATTTTCATTTTGTTCAATAGATTTTTCCTTTTATTTCTAAAAGTAAAAAGATCTAAATCTACTTCTAATATTGTTATTTTTCCTTACTACCAAATTGCAACATTTCAATATAACAATATACTTCAAATTTGTTGTCTCTTTCCATTTCCACTACAACCATTCATTCAAATAACTATAACAACTTTGTTCTACATTCAAGTTTACTATACATATATTTTTATCATCTTAAAACTTCTATATTTCTTCTTTCTTATTTACAATAATACAATTTCACAATGAAAGTAAACATTTTTTTCCCATTGAGCATAACTCATTTCTTTTAAAACAAAGAACTTCTTTTCTCACAATCCAAACTAAAAACTAAGCTTTCCATCTTGATTATTTTCTTTCCATACTACAACTTAAAGAGGAGGTAAATTTTACAACTCTTTAATGAAATTCTTTAAATAATATTACAACTTACAATACAACATTCCCATTAAAGAAAAACACAATATTACAAATCTTCCACCTTGAGTGGGAATAACAATAAGACTTCTCACAAGAAGGGATATTTCTTAAGCACTCCGACAAAAGATCCAAGTTTGACATCACAAACAATAGAGCTCCTTCATGATTTTTATGATTCACAACAAAGATGGGGGGAGAGGAAACACACTCCACCCAACCAAAGTATCCAATGAGGAGGAGAATCCATCCTCCTCATTAGCCCCCAAGCCCCAACCACATTGAAATGAAATGTAGATTCAACACATGGTAACAAAAAAGCTTCCACAACAAAAAATATGTATTTCACAACCATTCCAAAACATAACCAACTTAAACTACAAACACAAGAAGGAAAAACAACAAAATAGACAAGGCTTCTAAATAAAAACCAAAGAAGCAAGAACCTATGGGGAGGTAACTTATGCCTCCCAATGGGAAATGGGTGCCCACCTTAAAAACCTCCAATACATATCTCAAGACCCCTACATACTCTCATGCCTCCCTTAAGTACCTCTTATGCCTCCCACATATGATTATGCCTCCCTCATTCTTTATTACCTCCTCATAAAAGAAACAAGTAAGAAATGCAAGCATTCCTTGTCCAAGGTGGGGAACCCAACCCAAACTTCCTCCAAAACATGAAATAGACTCTTATGACTCCCTACATGTAATCTCCCCATAGTTCCCTCCTACACCACACTTAGGAAATCTACCCAAGCATCCAACAAGCATTCCAAAACACTCAAAAATAAGAACATATACACAAAATAAAAGAAGAAAATTAAGCAAAGATTAAAGCTCCTACCTTTCCATCTATAGCTTGTTCCAAGAGTAAATCTTTGAGCTTCTTCAAACCCAACAAATAATCAACAAGCTCCAAAAAATACCACAAGCACTCCAAAATCCTCTAACTCCCATGAATTTAAGAGCACAAAAGAATGAAGTAACCCCCAAACAGGCAAAAAGAACTTGAATAAATAGAAAATGGAGAGAGGAGGGTGAGGTGGCTTCATTTAGGATGCCACATTAGTCTTTATCAACTCCACCTAAAAATTCAAACCTCAACCTCAATGCACCGTAATTTTGTGGGTGAGAGGAATGAAAAGTTACTTACACACACAATCCAAGCCCACACCGCGTAAGGAAAAAATTAATTACATGAAAGAAATATGTAATAAAATTTTACATTTTTGTCTTCCCAAAACACATAATGTGGTCTAATTTTTACCCCCAACCCATAGCTAAGGCTGGTTTTGCAATTTAAGAGGTGTGGGACAAGTTTTGACTTGTCCCACAAGCCTCGAAAATTTTCCCTTAAGGCCAAATTTGAATTTCCATGAAGGGGTAGAGTGTACAACACTCAAGATCACAAACACTCAACTTACAACAAAAAGACCAAGAGTCCTCTTCTCTAATAAATAAATTAATTTGTCCCATCCCTAATTTAGTTTAAAAATATTAATTAACTTAAATGAGAAACTTAAACCCATTAATGATAAAGGGAAACAAAATACACCAAATTCTAAATAATTAATATAATAAATTACATCACTAAAAATCGCATACTAACATTAAATATAGGAAACAAAATAAAAGACAACCCATAACCCCTTGGTCAAAATTTGAGGTAATCACCCCCACGGGAACCCCCTAACAACAATTCAAACACAGATACAGAAAAATACGTGTTGCCATAGTTACCCTTGTTGAATTCACCTAGCATCCTAATGTGGTTGGTCTCCAATCCTCCTATTTTTTGTTCTAAATATATTTACCTGCAAAACACATAATACCTCCTTCGGCCTCATGGCTGCATCAAAACATCCAAAATAAAATATGCAATATAAATCCACAATCATCTACATATGCATCAAATCATCATCTAGGAAATTACGATATCATTTAAAATTTCTAACAACATCTCGATTCTACATTTCATCAATATCAATAGGATCACAAAATTAGTTTAATTATCAAGGTCTACTCAATGTGATGACAACATATCATCATCAATATAAAAATGTCTCTAACTATCCACACACCGATCATACTAAGAATCGAAAACCAACAATAGTCTCAGTATCTATAACATCTACATCATGCTAAGTCAGAATAATACAAAATGTCCTTAAGTAGAGTCAATAGTATTGAAATCAACAGTAATAGGTGTAGAAGGAAGTGGACACTACACCCCACACCTTCCTTAAGTTAAAAATCTACCCAATCCCATGTAAGAACACATACATTCATTCACATTTCAACACAACACGAAAAAAGGAAAATAAAATGCAAGGTATATGACCTACCTTGCCATTACAAAACATTCATTCTTCAAGCCAAAAATTACAGCTTCTTCCAATTCCAATCCAATCCCCAAAAGCAAGCTCCCAAGTTCCAAAATGAGTAACCCCCAGAACAACAAAAAATCCTAGATAAATAGAAAATGGTGGGGAGGTTGGTGACATAGCTCCATGTAGGATGTAAAATCATTCCCTCAAATCCACCTCACAAGTCAAACAAAAACTCCAAAGTTCCATAAATGGTTAAGGTAAGGATAAGAAAAACTTCAAAATTGCACACAACACTCCATTCCATACTTACAAGGACACAATTAATAGGTTTGTAAGAAAGTGCAATGAATTACCTATTTTTCCTCTAAAAACACATAATGAGAGCTAATTTTGACCCCTTACATCATAAATGAGGCTGGTAGGTGAGTTTAAGAGGCATGGGCCAAATATAACTTGTCCTACAAGCCTCCAAAAGTTGGCTCAAAGCCCAAATACAAGATTTGAAGGATGAGGGTTGAGTACATAATTCAAAATCAATTACAATCTATCCAAATCATGAAGAACTTAGGACAATAAACCACACTAAATTCATCTTTTTTCATATCTCCTAATTTACATTACTCACATGGTTAATTAGATTAAATAAGGGTTATACTAACAAGCATAGTAAAATGATAAAAATTACAATTAAATAAAATCACATGCCCAACTATATAAATTAAATAAAAGAGAATAAAATAACATTTAACCCATGGTCACATATAAGGTGATCCCCATGGAGACATCCTAACTAGCATAACAAGAAAAAAAACCACACACATCAACACAAACACATCTGCCAGGGTGACCATGTTGCAACATCGAATATTATTCCACGTTAGTCTCCTAGCCCCTTCTTGTTTACTGTGATATGATTTCCAAAAACAACCAAAAAAATACCCCTTCATCCTCAAGTTAATATTACATACATCAAGAGATTAAACACACATACATATCATCCAACAACATCATACACATAGCTATATCATCATCGTAAAAATTAGAAATTTATATCAATTAATTGTAATCACTGAGAATCTCAATTTTGATAAGCAATAAAATCAATAAGATCATAAGGTCAGTCCAAACATCTAAATGTAATCATCACTGTCAAGAATCCAAAACGTTAGTATACAATAAAAAACACTACATCAACATCTATTAATGTTTGTTAGTAGTCCATAATATCTATAATATGAGTCATAACATACAGAAAATCACAAGTGTTTGTACTATCTATCAACATGATAATAAAAATATAATAATATTGTGTATGTCTCTAGTAAAAATCTCGAAGAGAAGTGGGAACTACAAGTTTTCATTTATTATAGAAGAAAAATCTAATAAATATTTTTCCTTTCATTCATAAACTAGATAGAGTTTTTGATGGTTGCATTTTGGGGAACCAACATAGAGATTGCTTCCCAATTTGAAAAACAACAAGAAAAAGAGAACTAGTTTAAGTTTTTGATTCATATTTATATGGAATTATGTAAACAAATTCTATTTGAGGTTTATCATATTTTATGATATTCTTTGATGACTAGTATGTTTCATGCAATGATTATATGAATTTTTGCAAATATCATGGAATCCACAACCAATTTTCTACCAGGTATACACCACAATAGAATGGTGTGGTAGAGAGGAAGAATATAACCATTATAGAAATTGAAATAAGTATGATGAAGTCAAAGAAACTTTATGATGACTATTATTGGGACCTTTTAAAATGATCTCAACCGCTATATTTCCTTTAATCTTGCCAAGTATTCCTCTAACATCCCGATCCAAAAGCATTAGAAACTATTGTTTATATTTTAAAGATGTGTCCAACGAATAATGTTCAAAACATTGTTCCTAAAGAGGTTTGGAGCCACATGAAACAAAATGTTTCTCATTTAAAAATATTTGGTTGTGGGGCATACACACATGTTCCCGATGACCTAAGAAAAAAGTTAGACAACAGAGAATAAAAGTGTATATTTGTTCGATATTTAGATAATACAAAAACTTACAAGTTGTTTTATCCAGTCTCTAGAAAAGTCATAATCAATAGAGATGTATAGTTTGTTGCAAATGAGGCATGGGATAGAATTATAGATAGAATAGTCAATGTAGTAGCATTCATTCTTCATGATTATATGATAGATGGAACTATAGAGCATCAAGGTATTGTATCTTATTCAAACCTTGGAAATGTAATACAAATTTAAGCACAAACTACACCTCCATCTACAGTTAGCAGGTCTCCAATATTTAAGTCATCTTTAACCATGAAAGATACACCACAGAGAACAACAAGAAAAACTTCTTCACTAACAAATAGTCCATCATCAGATAGTGAGATTTATGATGTTGATATAACTAACTCTTTTTTAATTTTTGCAATGTCGTCTAAAGATGCAGATCCAATATTCTTTGAAGATGCTAAAAAAATGAAGAAGTTTGGGCTAAATCCATATATGATGAGATAGAGGTGATATGTAAATGGTACTTAATTTTTTTTGAAGTACTTAGAAAATTTCTAGATTTTAAAATTTACAAAGATCTAGTGTCAACATCGATCCCGAGTTAATTTGATTGATAAATTTTTAGGTGTCTTGAAACCCAAATCCTTAACTCTTCCAAAAGACCAATTAATCTAATTTTTCAACTTTAAGTGAATATCTCACTTTGAATAGACCCATTTGACTTCTGAAATGATAGAATTCATACGGAAGTGTTTCTAGTCATGAGTTCAAAACGTAGCATACAACCGGGCCAATAGTATCTTTAACATGACTAGTTTCATGGGCATCAAAGAAGATCCTAATTTTTGCATCATCCACTATTTAATAGCAACATGAGAAGCATGTCAAATTGTGTGAATCTAAGAGTGTCTAATAAGTTTGTATTCAAAAATCACTGATTTTTGTGACAACTCAACATTAACATTGTCCAAATCATGTTTTTCAAAAGAGGAACCATTTAGACATTAGGTATATACTTATTTGATTTTGTTAATAAAATTAATCCAATTTGTCTTGAATTTTTTAGATCCAAGTTCGGTATTCTGAAATATTTATGAAGGCTTTAAAATATGAAAGGGGAATCCACAATTTTTGAAATTTGAGAAGTGTTTGTTACCCAATACTACCCCAACTCTAGAAATACACACTCAGCTCAAGAATAATAAAAGTTTGAAAGTCAAAATCCATTAGAAAATCCAATGGAAGTTAAATATTTTTCTTCCTCTTATTATTGAAAACGGACCTTTTAATTTAAAGCATTTTTTGAGTTGATTCAAATTCAAGACAATCCACTTTATTTCTATTTTTAGGAAAGAACATTTTGAAAATAAAATATTCTTTATTTTTTTTGATTGTTCTATTATAGAGTTCTAGATTATTTTGAAAAAATACATCTACAAATTGAAATACACAAGACCTGGATTTAAATAAAAGCTTTATATTTATAGAAAAGATATATGCAAAAAGTGCTGATTTGAGCTTGGAATAATTTGTTTTATTTGCAATATTCTTTATTTTATTTATTTATGTTGTTAACTATTTTATTTACCTGATTTCTACACAAATCTATACAAAACATATTGCATATTCAAATCTATGTATTTCCAAATCAAAGTCGAACATGTGCTAGAAATTTATTAAGCAAGTTAAAACTCTCCAACTGTTCAGGTCATTTTTTTAGCTGAGCAAAACTGTATTCCCTTATTATCAATTGCAACATGCCCTTAAACTAAATGATACTATACATATAACGTGTGGTACAAAGGATAGTGCACGGAAATATTATGAAATAAAATCAATATATATCTGAAATATTATGAAATTAAATGTGTAGTGACTGCTCTGCTTTCTGCACTTTAATAAATAAATTAGAGTGAAGACGCCTAAATACTGCCGGCAAATACACACACACACAGACAATGCGGCTATCATTATCATTATTTATTTGATAAATCCTCAGCTTGTGATATTTGTTATCCATTTTCTTTTATTTTATAGTTTGGATGTTTCTAAATTATATTTCCTTCCATGTTTGACTTAAAACTCTGTAGATGAGATGAAGATAAATATTCAATACATGTGAGGAGGACATACTTCGCTCAAGCATTTGAGAGAAGAAGACCATCACTTTGAGTTATATCAACTTATAAGAGATTATTTTATTATCAACTTTGTCTTCGAATCAGTAAATATTATCTGAACGTAAATGTCAAACAATATAAACGACTTCGTGTGTGATTTGCACGAATCATGCAGGCCAGCTAATCTTTCACGTTCACAGTTTGACCTGAAGCCAGAGATGGATATTTAATCATGGATTTTAGGAACGCTGAGCCTATAAAACACTAAATCTTTTCCAATCTCAAATCAAACCATTTTGCTCTGTTTTCTTCGATCTCGTTTTGTGATTGTCAAAATCCAGATCAAGATGGGAAAGGATGCATCATTACTGGTTATACTTATGGTACTAAGTTTTACGATTTACATTGCTCCGATGATGGCACATCATAGCTGTGAGTGTAGCCATGATAATAGTCCTCCTCCCACACCGACTCCAAGTCCCCCTCCACCAAAATCACATCATAATCCTCCTCCTCCTACTCCAAACCCATCATAATCCTCCTCCTCCTACTCCAAGCCCCCCTCCACCAAAAGCACAAAATCCACCTCCTCCTACTCAAAGTCCACCTCCAACAATATCACATCATAATCCTCCTCCTACTGCAAGTCCTCCTCCGCCAAAAGTTAACTCCAACCCTCCTCCTCCTCAAATACCTACTCCAAGTCCCCCTCCACCTATAGCTCACCATAATCCTCCTCCACAGTCACCTGCAGCAAGTCCGACAAATGAACATTGTCCTGTAGATGCGTTGAAACTGGGAGTCTGTGTTAATTTGCTTGGAGGGTTGGTAAAGATAAACCTTGGAGACCCCCGTACGGAGTGCTGCCCACTCTTGAAAAATATTGTAGATTTAGGCGCAGGAGTGTGTTTGTGTACAACAGTAAGGGCTAGCGTCCACAACCTCAACGCTATTCTTCCGTTGGCTCTCAATGTTTTTGCTCAGTGCAGCATGAAACCTCCTCCTGGATTCACATGTCCATCTCCTCGTTAAAGGTATTTTCGTATCTTGAAGCCAGCAATGTTTAGATTCAAATGTTAGATAAGATTCAAGGATAAAAAGTAGTTGTCTGAGTTATTGTCTCGTATGGTATTTCAGGTGCTTTCTATTTAAGGACAATGATCGATGATATTGTCTACGATTTACGAAGTATCGTCTCTTTGAACCAGCTGTTGAAAATAATAGTAGCATAAGTGTGGAATTCTTCGTTCATTACTTGTTATAGTAGAATGAATAAGATCCATCTCGAAACAGACATGCTGCAGTTTTGCCGTATGATACGCATGCAGTTTATGTAAAGAGGCGACAAAACTTTCAAAAGTATTCAACTATATTTTAATATTCCACGATGATCCTTTGTTTTTAATCTTTCCAAATACACTTCTAATTAACGTTTTTCTTCGAAGTTATTTTTTTAAACATAGAATTTATCATCGTTTTAATTGACTTTTCAAATCAAACAAAATAATATACTTTTATGAAAGAATCTCATGCTCAATAAGTATTTGGCATTCTTATTTTTACATAATAGCATGTTAAAAAAATTTCCAATGTATGTTTTTAATTAGGCTTATAATCATATAATACATCAATATCTTTTTTCAATTCTTTTTTTTTGAAATTAGGCACTAAATCTAAATATATTGTTTATTTTGAATTTATTATATTTATATGAAAATAATTATGATGATTATAATTGTATATTAGAATAAGAATTAAAAATGTCTTTTGCGCTAATGGAAAATATGAAGAAAATGTAAATATAATGTAAATGTATTTTTAGCGAGTAGCACTTTTTATGTTACTGGTGTACAACATATATTACGCTTTCGGCTAATAGTATATGACGTTGGCCAAAAACATATATAATTTTTTTAAAATTGTTTTTTATGGAATAGCGAGTTAAATAAATTGGTTCGACAAGAAATTTTTCCTTACAAAATATTGCGCGAACAAAAAAACTCGAAAAAATGATTTTTTGTGGAAAAAAAAAAAAATAGCTTGAAAATTTTGTAATGGATTTTTCTTTTATTTTATTTTATGTTAGTAGTTAAATGATCGTCTTAATGTGTAATTTGTCCTCCCTAAAAATGGTGTAAGCAAAAAAAATCTCATACTCATTTTTTTAAGTCTAACAAAATCATTATAAAATGCTTGTAATGCCTCGTTCGACATTACTCTTGTTCATACTTTGGCGACCTTGTTGCTAAGCGTTGAACGTTGTTGTGCTCCTGTTAACCATTAGTTGGCTTGGACCTTATTGTAGAAAATTATTAGCATCCTCCCTCTTCCTCATGCCTTCTTGTGTCATTCTTGATGTTTCCAGTTCTTTAGCCCCCATATCCCCTTATGATTTTCCTATTAAAGGAAAATCATGTTCTCAATTAAGAGCTTGTTAGTTATCCTTTATTAATATGACTAATAATTATCTTTAAGTTGTAAAATTAATAATAAGAATGACAATAATGATATTATTAATTTATTTGTCGATCATAATTATTTCTTTTATTATTATTATTTTATTGTCGATTGTAATCGATATTAATATTAATTATCTCTATGTTATTTTGTTGTATCATTCTGATCGTTCCTGTAGATTAAACCTCATTATGCGCTAAAGAAGGGATTACCTTGTCATGGCGTCATGGTTGGTCGTTGTCCCGTGTTTGCTTTTGAAACATCAACTTCTAGTTTTCTCCCCCTTGTTCGATTAGGTCTACATGTGTGTTGTTTCAAATGTTTAAATTAAAGAAAAATACAATTTTTGATTCCATGCTTTGCCTCAAACTCGGTTTGTATGCTTTTTAATCTTCTTGGTTGGCATAGCTATTGGGTTCCTTTCTTCCTTGGTTTCTGTCTTGTGAATGCATAGGGATGTATTAATGGGGATATTGATTTAATCTTCAAATTAATCTTTTCAAACCACCAATTACCTCCTCGGTATCAAAAGGCCTTGTATGATGGTCTTCACCAAATGAATTTATTTTATGTTGGGCACTTATTTTTTTAAGTACTTAGAAAATCTTGGGTATGTCTTTAGCGAGGATGTTTTGTAAAATTACCATTTGTTTGATAAATTAAAGGAGATCGTGACTTAGTTTTGGTCCTATTTCCCCATTTGGAGGTTGAAACCCACATTTGAATCTCTTCCTCGGGTCTTTGTCCAATTAATCTGAATGTTTTGAAACCTTCTTGCATTTAATAGGTCGTCTAAATAGGACTTTTAATTCAAGAGCAACATTTTAATCGTACACTCAAAGTCCCTCCTCTTTAATGGGAGAGGACTTTTAAGAAGAGCAAGTGTAAGTCCCTCCTCTTTAATGGGAGGTTCCCTTATTCGAAAACGAACTTATTTACAAATATACAAAACATGATTTTATAGTTGAACTTGGATATTATGAAAGTGTTTTAAAAAGGATCATCGATTCAAAAAGGACTGAGGAAAGGGAATACGAGGGTGAGCAGAAGAGCAACATGCAGGATTATAGATAGCAGAATAATCCTTTATGTATACGAAGTTGCAGTGAATTTAAAACAAGATCGTTTGTACAAGATGAGATTACCAGACACAAAGTTCTGTAAATAATCTTCTTCAGATTCATTAATCAAGGACACAAAGTTCCTTCTTGGTTATACAAGATCACTATACTCGCAATATTTGAAAATATGCAATCAGTGAGACTAACGAACTAGAAACAAATGATCTTCACGAAATTAAAAGAAAACACAGAGATAACAGAGATTGGATAGACAATGAATGGAAAGCCCTTTTGTATTGATTTCTCTCTGATCTATTTACACTTCCAGAAAATATGCCAAGTTCTTCCTTCTTTTTTTTGGAATGGCGTGGAAAGGCCATTATATAGCTTACAAATCAGTTATTCTTTGTAACCGTTTCTTTAACCGAGAATAGTTAAGGACCAAAATAATCGTAACGCCTTAACTTCTTACAAGAAAACGGAAAAGAAAGGGAAGAAGAGAAAAGAACAAGGAGAAGAAGACAGGTGGCCAGTCACTGAGAGGGACCCACCGTCTTCGGAAACCGCTGCTTGAATTTTCTTCCACGTATCAGCTATGTCCTTGCCACGAGGGACACACCAGAATTTTCATCTTGAGGATGACAATGAATATCTTTGAAAACTGATGTAACCAGCGTCTTGAGAGCTTCGTCCTTCTGCCAGCTGTCCTTGAAATTTGATCTTCGGATTGATAGCATCAGAGCCGCAACTTAAATTCATATTTTAGCATATTCGGGTCGAGCGGGAAAAACTAAGTATGAATTGCATTAGGTTCGCTTGGGACATGTGAGACGCGAATGCGCGAAACACGCGGTTCGGCCGATTTGGGTGAAACTAGAAGATCGCACTGAAATGCATTTTGGGACATTTGGGACGGCGCGAAGGAGCGGTTAAGGGTGTTTAAAATTGGAACAGTTTGCATTTTTTTGATTTGGGACAAAGAGCTCGAGTTTACTCGGGAGTTTCGGAATGATCGGGAAATAGAGAGCAATTTGGAACTTATTTTTAAAAATTGCTGCGAATCCACTTCGGGCGAAATCGGCCGAAAATGGAACAGTTTGCCCGATTAACTTTGGGACATTTGGGACATGAAAGCACGGTTCGGGCGAATCAGCCGAAAATGGAACAAAAGGCCCGTTTGAACTTGGGACATTTGAGACAAAAGTTCGTTAGCTGCGCGGCTCGGCGGTTCAGTGAAAATGGAACAACTCGCACTTTTTGATTTGGGACATTTGGAACAAGAAAGTGCGAAGTACGCGGTTCGGGTGATTCGGCCGAAATTGGAACATCTCGCACAAAAAGTTTTGGGACACTTGGGACAAAAAGTTCCGACGGGCCCGAAAATGGAACAACTTCGGGGATTTCGGCCGATCGGGGAACAGAATGCACTTTCGTACTTGGGACAGGTGGGACAAAAATGTCCGACAGGCCCGAAATACATACAAAATGACCCAAAACACAGATTTTCTCAATTTTCACGGCTTAGGCACTTTAGAGAAAACACTCATAACTCAAAATTTTGAAATTTTACTTTTATCGGAAAATTTTGAGTGGACAACAGGTGGCTCATTCAGGGATGACTTGGCATAAATTCAAGGAATGAGGCAAGGCGAGAACCTAGACAAACTCGGGAAAGCGGACCGATGCCTTATCCATTGGGCCACGGTCAAAAAGAACACCAATACGAGAGGACACACAAAAACAACAAAAGGAAAGCACACAGCGAGAGAAGCAAAAACACATTTGAGAATATCTGAGGACTCCCTAATCACCTAGGTCTTGAACAACTTGAGATATGCCCACTATAAGGAAGTGGGAGAGAAGAACCATCCATGTAATCAAGATAAAAGGAATTCTCACCAGCAAAGTGTCTGATCTTGAAAGGTAGAGCCACGAGGAATCAAATTTTCCATGGCTGCCACGAGGTTCATGTCTTTTATCCCATAACAGTATGATGTCTCCAACTTGGAAATCTCTGAACCTAGCTTTCTTGTCAAACAGGACCTTTACCTTCTGCTGGTGAACAGATATCCTATCAGCAACCACCAATCTGTCTTCATTCAGCTTGTGCAGGTACATAATTCTCTTGTCCAGGGCATCACGAAACTAGTATCCTCGATGGCCTTCATTAGATGCAAGGCCGGCAGTTCCACTGTCACTGGCAATTGAGCTTCAACTCCATATACCACTTGAAAAGGAGACATTCCAATAGCTCTCTTTGGTGTAATCTGTCTACCCAAAGAGCATCATAGAAACTTCTTGTGCCGGTTTCATTTGAGACTCATTGACTAACTTCCTTATGATAGTCACCAGATTTTTGTTAGTAGATTCTGCCTGCCCATTTCCTTGAGGGTAGTAATCTGAAGAGTGAGCCAAAGAAATACCATACCCATAGCAGAAGTCCATTATCTCAGCTGAAGAGAAATTCGAGGCATTATCTGTTACAATCTTGTTAGGTACACCATACCTTACCAAGATATTCTCCTTGATGAAATTGCAAACCACTTCGGAAGTAGTGCTCTTAACTGGAATAGCTTCCACCCATTTGGTGAAGTAGTCAGTGGCAGTTAGCACATGAGTGTGACCAGCACTAGAAGCAGGATTGAGTGCACCAATGAAGTCCAAACCCCACTGTTGAAATGGTTCCTCAATCACAACTGGCTTGAGAGGCAAAGAAGCTAATTTAGGTCTTCCCACAAAAGTCTGACAAGCCTCACATTTATCAACCCACTTGGATGCATCTCTAAACAAGGAAGGCCAATAGTATCCTCCACGGAGTATCTTGTGAGCAGTAACCGTTGATGAAAAGTGCCCTCCACATGCATGATCATGAAAAGCTGAGAGCAACTTTCTCTGCTGTTCCTTGTCTACACACTTCAAAAATCTCCCATCTAAGCCACGCTTGAACAAAGCATTTTCCCATAATACATATTGCGCTGACCTCAATTTAACAGTCCTCTTTTCCTTGGCAGTTAAATGAGAGGGACATTCCCCATAGGTGAGAAAATGGGTGATGTCAGCATACCATTCATCAACTGAACTCAGGAACAGAACAGTAGGAAGGTCAACTTTCTCCTCAAGCAACTCATGTTTGGCTCCTTCAGCAATGAGCTCACAAAGACCTTTTCCACGAACCAGCTTGGTCGGTTTGATATCAATGTCATCTTGACCTTAGCCACCCAGTTCCCTCTCTTGGATCCAAATTCTTGCTGTGTAAGAATCGACTTAACAGTTGTATCTGGAACCAGCACCATGGAGTGAGAGTTGAGGATATAGAAACGAAATTGTTTAACAGCTTTGACCACTGCAAAAGCATGTTTCTCCATCATGGTGTATTTCAACTCGTGATCTTTCAGAATATAGCTCATGAATGCAATCGGTAGCTCATGTTCATCAGAGTCTTCTTGAGTCAAGACAACAGCCAAGGTATTATCTGTAGCATAGCAATAGATGATGAAATCTTTGCTGAAATCAGGACAGGCTAAAACTGGAGTTTTAGCGATAGCTCTTTTGATACCTTCAAAGGATTCCTTTCCTTCAGAAGACCAACCAAATGTTTGTTTCCCTTTCATCATTTGAGAAATATTCAAAGTTAACTCTGCAAAATCAGGGATGAACCTTCTTAAAAAATTGATCTTACCGAAGAAGGAGTGCACCCCCTTTTTACTGGTTGGGAGAGGAATTTGCTGGATAGCTTGAACTCGTTCAGGGTCAATCTTAATACCATCCTTGGAAACGATGTGTCCTAATAACCTTCCCTCAGTGACACAAAAGATAGATTTTTTAGGGTTCAGAGAGATCCCATGCTCTCTGCATCTCAGCAGAACTGTCTCTAGGTGATCAAAATGATCCGCTCTTGTCTTGGAAAACAACTTTGTCGGTCATCAAGATAGATGACAATACACTTCCCTTTTAAGCTTCCAAAAGCCAGATCCATAGCTCTCTGGAAAGTGGCACCAGCATTAATAAGCCCAAAAGGCATTCTCTTGTAAGCAAAGGTGCCCCAAGGAGTAGTGAAAGCTGTTTTATGTTGATCTACATGTCAACCTCTACGATTGTATCGAAAAATCCATCAAGCATAGATAACATTTGAGCAAATTCTTCTACTTGCAAAATTTGATCCATCATGGGCAAAGGATAATTATCTTTCGAGAAGCTTGATTCGAGTTCACGAAATCAACACAGAATGCGGATCTCACCATTCTTTTTTCTGACAGGCACAATATTTGCAATCCATGTTGAATGGTGAATAGGAAAGATAATTTTAGCTTTCAACAACTTCTGTATCTCCTGAAAGATGGTGTCAGCTACTTTGGGGTTGTATTGTCTCTGTTTACTGCTTGAAGGCTTAATTCCGAGGCTTGAGGAATAGAGTGCTGCATATCTTTTGGTTTGAAAGCTTTCAAATCTTCATAAGAGTAAGCGAGAACATCTTTATACCTTTTTAGAAGATCAATTGCTTTTCTCCTCTCATCTGCTTTGAGCAACATTTTCCAATGTTCACGAACTTGGGGTCAGTAGAACTCCCAATATCAATCTTATCATACTCAGCTGATTGCTGAGGCCCAGAAGAAGCTCTAGATTTCACATACCTGTCATGCTTATCAAATAGTTCCTCCAAACTCACCAGCCCTTTAGGAATCTTGTTTCCTTTGAGCTTAATGCACCCTTCCTGATCTGTTTCTTCTCCTTGGGTGACAGCTTGGTCAAAGGACACACTTTCACGAGGCAGGTTGTCACTTCCCTCAAAATACAGTTGTTCAAAATTACCTTTGAGTTCCAGGAAGGAAAGAAAATGCTGATCATTATTGAAAACCTGCCAGTTATTGGCATTATCAGGTACACTAGGCCGATGGACCATCTCAATGGTGAATTTATCTGAGAAAAATCGGGATGAGGAATCGAAGACCACAGGCGAATACAAACGAATCAGCCTGTTTGTTCTTTTCCCTAAATCTTTGCTTGATAGAAAAGCATCAAGGAACTCAATAGAATCCCAAACCTGATTCCGGTAATGCCTTAACCTTCCATTTTTTACTTGAAAAAGGTTTCTGACCTGCTTTACAATCAACTCTGCATCACCACGAGCCAGAAGATTCTTTATACCTTGTTCTTTGGCCACCTGCAATCCGAGAATGAGAGCTTCGTATTCTGCTGTGTTATTAGTGTTCTCGAACTGCAACTTAAATGAAAAAGGATGAAGGACACCTTCTGGTGACACCAGTAGAACACCAGCTCCAGAACCAGCTGAGGAACAACTTCCATCAAATTCTAAAATCCAAACCCCGTTAGGATCTCTAGGAGACACTTTGGGGGGTGGGATTTCATCAGGGGACATAATCATGTAGTTGCCATGACCCATATCCTCATAGAGTATTTGTGCTCTAGGATCATCCGTTTTCTGCACAATATACTCAGACTGCTTTTCAGGCAACAACTTCTTCATTTGTCCATTGACAGGCACGAGTGCATGCGACCAGTCCATCTGGATTTCCCCACCCACATCTTTGCAGAAGTTCCTACTTAGCAACATCCCGTATGAAGGAGGGATATCTGCTACTAGGATGGTAGCCAACACTTTCTTTTCAGGCAAGGCAGCAAAAGCCACTTGTGCATCTTTAATCCTTCCAACCAGAGGCACTTCTTTACTCTCCATAGAGTAGCAAGATCCATAAGTGCAGTGAGGTTAAGCCTAAAGCATGAGCTACTTTAGCTGGCATGACATTGTCCGAGGCTCCTGAATCTATGACACAATTACTGAGTCTATGGCCAGCTATGAGAAGTGTTACATAAAATGGTTTAATTTTGTCACCAGGCGAGGTGAAACCGGGACAGTCTGTGTTAATTTGGCGCGAGGAGGAGTAGGTAGAAGGCCTTTAGAAGTGGTCTTAGAGTTGGAATTAACAAAGTGGATCATTTTGGCAAAGGCTTTGGGATGGGTTTGATAGTACTCAGCTTCTGAGATTTGTACCTTGGTCTTTTTCAGGTGATCAACAATATCAAAGGATCCAGAAGTGGACGGGCCATCATCATTTGGAATTCTAGGCTTATCGACTTTAGGAGAAAAAGAAGAAGCAACTTTGGTAAGCTGGATTGATAGGACTCACCTTTGTGTAGACGAAGTAGGGATAGGAGATCCTCTTCTTGCATTACGAGGGATAGTTGCCATTGCTCCTTGGATTTCTTAGGTGGCTGGGTCACCTTCTCCCTCTGCTTTGTCTGTTCTCGAGTCATGACAGCAAAAGATTCGCTGTTCATGTCTGCTACCACTTCATCATAATCATCAATGCCCTCAGTGGTAAAGAAATTCACTCGAGATCCCTCAAGTTCCTCTGCCTCATCATCAAATTCTCTCATGAAACTCTTTGAAGCTTCGTTATCTTCATCATCATCTGGTTCTTCCACCTCGCAGGTCGCATTGACAGGGACTCTAACAGGAGGTCCTTCAAGTGCTAATCTTGTTTGAGAAGTAGGCAAACGATTCCTGGGCTGGAAATTTCTCCTCGGGCGTCTGCATAAGGGCGTCTTTGAGCGAGTTGTTTCTTTATAGCAAGAAGATCATTCGTAACTTACGAACTAATGGAGTCGAGTGTTAGGTCCGAGGGGGAAGAGGGAAGAAGCGCAGACTTAGATTTGGAAGTGTCTCTTCTCAACTTCCCTGACATGATCAAGTCATCCTCGACACACTAACGACCGGTTCTTGGTCGAGCTAACGTTAGAGATTAGCCCTTCTTAGTGCATAACTAACTTTAGGTGATTGGGCATTCAGAAAGAAACATTTTTGAATCCGATCAACAGGTCGAGTGTTTGTTGGAATTTTATTTATCAACCTGTTGAATCGAGCCACAAACTCTCTCATGGGTTCTTGCGAATCTTTCTTTATCAGAATTTGGGCAAGCAAAGCATGCACATCTTTTATGAAAAGCGATTCTCAAATAAGTTCTCATGGTGTCCCAGTCGGTTATAGCACCGGCAGGAAGGTGATAGAACCAATCAGCAGCATTATCCTGTAATGTCTCCACGAACAGCCTTACGGAGACGTCTTCATGTTCAACTCCCAAAACTCCACAGGCAACAATGAAAGCTGCGATGTGTTCATCAGGATGCACTTTGCCATCGCCTTTGAATTTGGGGAAGTTCTTCCGGTTACCTCTAGGTAACTCATGCAAAGGCTGAGTAAGGGCCAGGGGCCCGACACGATGACCCCATGGTAATGGTGCCGCCATTCTTGGAAAAATGGCTTGGAGAGGAACTTTAACACCAGCGAGGATCAAAGCTCGTAGATTGGGACTAGCAGGCTTTGAAGGAATACCACCCGCAGGACTTCTTTCTTGAGCAATTGGTGGTGTGAAAATTGTCGAATGAGTCCTTCTATTTCTTGTTGAAGGAAAGGAAAACCTGCTGCTCAAAAGTTGGCGAGAGTCTTGATACCAAGGTCCTTCTCCCTCGAGTAAAAAGCGAGTCGCGGATCAAAAGATGATCAAAATTACTTGGAAAATGTGATTTTCCCAGTAGTCGCCAAAAAATGTTGGTCGTCAAAATAGGACTTTTAAGAAGAGCAACAGTCAGGGGACAAGAAGTCCCTCCTCTTTAATGGGAGAGGTTCCCTTATTCAGAAACGAACTTATTTACAAATATACAAAACATGATTTTATAGTTGAACTTGGATATTACGAAAGTGTTTTCCACAAGAGGATCATCGATTCTGAAAAGGGTGAGGAAAGGGAATACGAGGTGAGCGGAAGAGCAACATGCGGGATTATAGATAGCAGAATAATCCTTTATGTATACGAAGTTGCAGTGAATTTAAAACAAGATCGTTTGTACAAGATGAGATTACCAGACACAAAGTTCTATAAATAATCTTCTTCAGATTCATTAATCAAGGACACAAAGTTCCTTCTTGGTTATACTGAAGATCACTATACTCATGATATTTGAAAATATGCGTCGGTGAGACTAACGAACTAGAAACAAATGATCTTCACGAAATTAAAAGAAAACACGAGATAACGAGAGATTGGATAGACAATGAATGGAAAGCCCTTTTGTATTGATTTCTCTCTATCTATTTACACTTCGAGAAAATATGCCAAGTTCTTCCTTCTTTTTTTTTGGAATGGCGTGGAAAGGCCATTATATAGCTTACAAATCGGTTATTCTTTATAACCGCTTTTTAACAAGAATAGTTAAGGACCGCCAATCGTAACGCCTTAACTTCTTACAAAGAAAACGGAAAAAGAAAGGGAAGAAGAGAAAAGAACAAGGAGAAGAAGACAGGTGGCCAGTCACTGAGAGGGACCCACCGTCTTCGGAAACCGCTGCTTGAATTTTCTTCCACGTATCAGCTATGTCCTTGCCACGAGGGACACACCAGAATTTTCATCTTGAGGATGACAATGAATATCTTTGAAAACTGATGTAACCAGCGTCTTGAGAGCTTCGTTCTTCTGCCAGCTATCCTTGAAATTTGATCTTCGGATTGATAGCATCAGAGCCGCAACTTAAATTCATATTTTAGCATATTCGGGTCGAGCGGGAAAAACTAAGTATGAATTGCATTAGGTTCGCTTGGGACATGTGAGACGCGAATGCGCGAAACACGCGGTTCGGCCGATTCGGGTGAAACAGGGAGAAGACGCACAAATGCATTTTGGGACATTTGGGACGAAAACGCGCGAAGGACGCGGTTCGGGTGTTTCGGCCGAAATTGGAACAGTTTGCATTTTTTTGATTTGGGACAAAGAGCTCTGAGGTACGTGACTCGGGAGTTTCGGCCGATCGGGGAACAGAGAGCAATTTGGAACTCGGGACAGTTGGGACAAAATTGCGCGAAGGACGCGGTTCGGGCGAATCGGCCGAAAATGGAACAGTTTGCCCGATTAACTTTGGGACATTTGGGACATGAAAGCGCGGTTCGGGTGAATCGGCCGAAAATGGAACAAAAGGCCCGTTTGAACTTGGGACATTTGAGACAAAAAGTTCCGGAGTACGCGGCTCGGCCGGTTCGGGCGAAAATGGAACAACTCGCACTTTTTGATTTGGGACATTTGGAACAAGAAAGTGCGAAGTACGTGGTTTGGGTGATTCGGCCGAAATTGGAACATCTCGCACAAAAAGTTTTGGGACACTTGGGACAAAAGTTCCGACGGCCGAAAATGGAACAAATTAGGGATTTCGGCCGATCGGGAGACATAATGCACTTTTGTACTTGGGACGAGGCGGGACAAAAATGTCAGCGAGGCCGAAATACATACTGAAAATGACCCAAAACACATAGTTTTCTCAATTTTCACATGACTTAGGCACTTTAGAGAAAACCTCATAACTCAAAATTTTGAAAATGTTTTTATCGAAACCTTGAGTGAATTTCCGATCGCAGAATATCCCAATCTTGCTATTTTCCACATCTAGCGTGTGCCATCAGAAGCTTATAGTGGTGTTTTGGGTGCCCAACAAGTTTGTGGATAAGGAAATACGATCGAGGTTGCTATTGCAGGAGTGCTTGGTAGAGGTGCGAGTTGTGGAAGCTCCAATCAGGCATGTTAAGTCTAAACCTTGCAATGTTTTGCTACCTTTACAATTCAAGGAAATGAATGATTCTCCTTCTTGAAATGCCATCTAGAAATCAGATTTTTTGGTTGTTTATTAATTTCCGTGAGTGTACTAGTTGTCCCTCTTTGTCTTCTTCTGAATCAGTGGTTTTGGGTGACTGGCTTACAAAAGTGGGAACTACACTTTTTTCCTTTACTCTTTTACATGTATTTGGATGTGAGCAATATTATACGGCTGGAAATTTCTTACACTTAGCTTCCCATAGGGTGATCTGGTAATGGGTTTGGATGGTATGAATGCTTAGCTAATTTGATTATTGGTAAATCTTGGATGCAAGGAGATGAAAATGTAATAGTAATTATAGCTCTTTGGGTTTGCTCAAAATAGTTATCTATTAGTATTTACATATGTGGCAATAACGTTCTAATTAGACTTTTTTTTATCAACAATGAATCTTGTATTTCATTCATATTTTTGGGGTAATTATGTCATCTGTAAATGGCTCTTGAAATTCGGTGCGCTGCTAGCCTATCTTTTTGCTTTCACTATATTTTGAAGGTGTGTATTCTACTAATTAAAACAAAGGTTTCAAAACCTTGTCTGGGTATTTTTTTGTACTACTTGTTAGCTTCACCTCTGTGGTGACTTGTTAGATTCTGGCTGCTAGTTATACGATGAAACATGGAGTATAGGAATTAGGAACACAAGTAATTTATCCCTGAAATCATATCTCATTATGTTGGTGTTTCTCTGAGGTATTTTCCTTGTTGTATGGTGTGGATTCTAGTTTTCATCCCCAGTTCTTTGTTATGATATTTTTGGGGAAATTTATGAATCCTTATCTTTACCCTGGAGATAGTTACTATGATTTGAATCCATAATCGTTTGGGAAGATCTATCATTATTCTTATTTCTTTTGAGGATTTCATTTCATATGTTTGCATACTTGAATCTTTGAACTGGATGTAGGTACATTATAATTTACATCATGTAACCTATATGAATATTGTGGCCTCTTTGATCAATTAATTTTTTCATTCTGGAACTTTTCTATGTTTCTAATCTTAAATGTGATGTCAGTTTCTTTTGGGGACTATGGCTGGATCAAGCAGGTACATGGGTTTTCTCTGCTTTGAGTGGTCTACTCTATTAGAGTGGATTGATGTATTTGGAAGGGAGCTTCGTAACCCTGACTCTATTATAATTAATCTTATCTTAAATTTGTCAAATTATTCCTTGCTGAGAGGTTATTGAAAGTATGTGAATCGTTAGTGAACGTATTATTAATGGTCATAAGTTTATGACCAAACATCTATGTTGGATTTGGAATTCGAAATGTGTTTGGGATGACTACATTCATTATTGAAACATGACTCCTATAGACTCATGACATTTGATGATATGTTATAAGGATAGTCATGAGGTTACAAATGGATTATATTTATATAAATACAATGTTGTCTTATGCCAAAAATTGTTTAAAATTATTAATGACATTTGGGGTTACCTTTCCTTTATATTAAATTTATATAATTTGATGAGTATGATGGGGTTTTTGTTAGAATGATGGATTTTTTTATTCATTTGAAATGAATTTGAAAAGTGGTTTTGATTATGTTCACTAGTATTACTTTTAAAAGATCTTGTGAGGAGGTGGTAAACTTCTTGTTTAGACTTTAACTATGGATTGTTTTTCAGGAGGGTTACAATCCCATAATGATATGAAACCCAGAAGGATGTTTAAATGATAATCTCATCATAAATGGACTTGAAATTTATGAGGCTTTTCATTGTGCCTTTCTTTGTTTATCAAGTAACTTGGTCATTGAGTAATGTTCATTTTGGGTTTTTTCAGCTACCATTCTTCTCTTATCATTACCTTGTGGAGTCTCTTTTCGATGAGAGAATATAGTTTGTGGGTTGAATCCAAATACTTTGATAACGTGATGGTATTTCCTCCTTGAACTCATTTGATTTCTCTATCTTTTATGCTAATGAGACCTTCCTCCTGGAAGGATTGATTTATTTTTTATTTTTAGTTTCATGTCTTCAATTATAAGTAGTATGCTTTGGGCTTCTTAAAGATTTTACTGATTGATCATTCAAGTATTATTTTTCAATCACATAATATATAGGATTACATGATTGAAATCCCAATACTCTTGAATTTCGTTCCCAACTTATAAAGTCTACGGTATTTCCTTGGTTAGTTGAGATAATCTTCTTAACTAGAATATTTGACTTCGTTCTTTCTGTCTGGTGAAAATTTTTATCTCATGTGAAGAATTTTGATTATGAGTTTGTGCTTTGATCCATTTCTTGAAATAGAACATTCCTTTCATGATATTATTTAATGTTAGCATATTGTTTCAATGTGTATTCTTATCATGTTTAGTTCTCGTGAATTGACTCAAGTTAATATTTTTGGAGATGGATTTTGCGAGTAGATAAAAGGAAATACTGATAAAAGTTTCATCGGTTTGATTTATGAAGTCCTAGTACGAATGTTTAATGTATTGTAAATCTTGGATTGGTGCTTGTAGAGGAGCTTAGAAGACATCTTGCCTTGGATTTTCTATCTATTTATGATGAAATCTTGTCTAATAATTTGTAACAAAATTTGAACACATTATTGTGAGAAATAAAATTAAATTACCACCTTGTTATGAGTATTATTTTAGTTATATTATATCAGTAATGAAATTTTTTTAACATGGCTTGACCAATTTTGTTACCTTCTTGTTCTCAACCAAAGTTCAATCGAATCTTTTGACATGTTTGGTTTGTGTTCCATGTTGAATAGAAATGTTATAACCGTGTTTAGTTTTCTAGTTAATTAATCATAAATTTCTTCTTTCGAGTCATAAAAATTTCATGTTTACTAACCCTCCATGGTCTTGGCATTAGTGCTATTATAGGTATATTTTTGTGGGTTGGAAATTCTTTTTAAAGTTAATCAAAATAAAATAAAATCAATACATAGAAGAATAAATAAATAAGATAATAATGAAGTTATGACCTTGTAGATAAAATTAAGAGTCTCTAATTGAAAATAAGGGAGTTATCTACCAGTGTAATAGAATCTATCCTCACTAACATTAAGCCACAAATTAAACCTTATCCTCATTGTTATGAAACATTAAGTAATTTTAAAAAGTAAGATCATTGTTGGCTTGTGGGGATATAGTTAGATATAAGTTAGTAGTGGAGTTGGAATAAGAACACATTAAGTCTTACGCTTCCATTTTGGGAACCCCATGTGTATCCTCTGTTTAATTTAATCAAAAGAATTCCAAATGAAGCTTTTACATAATCCAGTTGAACTCTTAAGTCTCATTGAAACACCGGTTAATAACTAATGAGATCATGATGATGAATTTTTTTTTACCTTCTCACTCTACTCTTTACGTTAGTACATTGTAATCTTCTCTTAAGTATGGTTAATTGTTGATCCTTATTCAAGGAGGTTATGGTTCTGAACCTTAATGGCACTCCACCTCAGTTAGAGCTTACGTTTGTCACCATGTGCAATGGATGTTTGAATCAAGATTCTGTAGCTTGGGTATGAATAAGTAACCTTGTGAGATATGAAAGGTGTCCCTTTTGATCAACTGAATTTAGCTAGTTTTTCTAGGCTTTAGATGATCCTCATTCAAAAAACTTATTCTCAAGATAATGAGTCAATAGTATAAAAGAAATAAGTTCACCTTTGTAAGAATAATTTTGATAATAATACATGAATCTTCTAGGTGGTAAAGTTTGGTCTTGAAAGATGTTTTAGTAAATACATAACCTTAGAGGATTTTACACCATGGGGTGTACTTAACTGTGACTATGTATTGTGGTTGGAATTTTTTGTGGTACCTTGTCAAGAGAAAAGTAAACTCTCTTTTTTGGGTGTTGGATGTTTCCTTGTTGTCTATGTGGTCATCGTTTTGTCAAGATTTTATAAGAGTTAGTTATATATATTGTGATCACCTTTATTGTCATTCTATACTCCGAACAACTAATTTTATTTATTTTTACTTTACTATGTTGTCTTGTGTGTCTTGGTTTGTGGTCATTACACTTGGTATTAGAGTGGAAGCTCATGCGCTCGAACCTCTGGGACTAATTGGTGTGGTGATGGTGTTGTTGATGATGGTGATTGATATTGGAAGAGTAATGTGGTATAAGCATGATGTTAGCCATGTCATAATTGTGATATTGTGAATGCACATGATGTGCATGTCACTTAGAGCGTAAATGTTAGCATGTTGATGTGTTGGAGATGATATTATTCTTCCTCCTTTTTGGTAATTCTATGAGAATTTGAGTGTGAAACAATCTTTTGTTGTGTGTAGAAGAAATGTGATTGTGAGTTTGGAGTGTTGGATCCTTTTGGAATTTGTGATGTGTGGGTGTGCTTATATGTTGTGTGACCAGGTTGGTTATAGTGAATTGGTTTTCTTAATGATGTCATTATCATTCATGTAGAAATGTGTGTAATTCCATTAAATATGGCAATTGATTGTATCTTGTAATTTTTCTCATCATAAGTAAAATTCATGTAATATATAATGATTAATGACGTAAAATTTGGACATACGGTGGGTATATGATCCCTATCGTATAGTGATGGCACTTTGGGTGTAACATGTGGTAATGTGGCATGTTGTAAACCATGAATGTAATGTATGTGACATAGCCCATATTGGTGCCATGCAAAAAACAATATGTTAATGTGCGTGAACCACCATTTTTGTTAGTGATGTAGTTACATGTTATATTGTGAACCTTACGTTAACCAACCTTGAGGGAAATCGATAAAAGTGTATGTTTGGAGTGATGCAATGGGTACCATGGGCCATAACTCGAGCTGACATTAGGCTCATTATATGACGACATGTGCCCTCTTTCTCTCTCATTTTGGCTATTGTATGGATGCAAACCTAGTGTAACTATGACAGTGTTTAGGCTTGTTGATGTGGTGGTGGGATGATTTAGATAGAGATGATGACAATTGTAGTATTGTTATGTTATTTTATGAGCTGAGGCTTGATGTACCGAGTGCCAAAGAACTTGTTGAGTACCCCCTTGGTGGCCAAATAAGGCTACATAGTCATCGTAATGTGTTATTCTTAGATGTGCTTTTTATTCGTAAATTGAACCTTTTATTTAATTTTTGTAAGGATCAATAGTTTTCTTTCTTGCAATGTTTTATATCATTGGGAATTTCATTCATTTATGGTACTAACATGCATATTTTTGCACTAACTATGGCTATTTGGCCATTTTTTTGCCATGATTTGGATTTTCTTTTAAATTTTTAAGATTTTACCGCCTTGCCCAAGGCTTGTACTTAGCCACTTGGCATTTGAATCGGATTGCTATGTAGGTTCTACTATCATGATGTGTGGAATGCACCATGGAATGGTTTGACCTATTGACCCGCTTCATTGTATGGGGGTACGCCCCAAGGAGTTACAGATAAATTGTGGGTTGCTGAACGATGAGTTATTATGTCACTTGGGTTAGGGGTGTCTTGACTCTATACTCCTAGGGCCATAGGGACACATGATCCTTTGGGGAGAAAAAAGGAAAATTATTTTATTATTACTACCTGAGGGACGTATAAGATACTTTAGGGAGGCATAACAGACTTGGAGGACGAATAAGAGATTGATGGAGGCATAAGAGATTTGTGTATGTGTGTGATTGATGCTTTAGGAGGTATGCAAAGTTGTTATGATGTTTTGGTTATGGTGTTATGATGTATGTGTTACTCATGTTAGTTGGATATGTTTTGTGATGTTGTGGATATGGTGTTGATGCCCTTGTTGACCATATGTACATGTAGCTATTTTTTGAGTTATGTAAAATCTTCATATGTGGAATTGTGGAAATTTCAAGTTGTTGTAGTACACTTTTGTTCAAGTATGGTATAGCAGGCATATATGTTTCACAAGTACTATGTTATGTGGACTGAGTCTGTTTCTCTTCCTTTTTTGGTTAATCTTTTGTGATGTGGTATAGACATGAAAGTATGTAAAAGTATGCTTGTGAATATTTAGTGTTTTGGATGACCCTTGTAGGGTGTTGTGATTGTAGTTCATGTTGGGCACCCATAAGAATGAATAAAATAAAATTCTACAAGAATGAAATTTTAAAGAACCCGAGTTAAGAATAATGTAAAAGAAAATAGTCTATTTAAATAATGAAGTAAGAGAAAATTCCAATATTCATAGAGCTTTGAAAGTTAAAATTCTGCCAAAATGTTTCTAAGGCTACCCCATGGCTGTGCTTTAACGACTGAAATTTTAACCATAGGGTGCACTTTCACCTTTATCTGTTCCTTGATTCTTACAACCTTTCCTTCCTTCCATGTCGTGTCACATCGAAGATGATGCTTTCTTAAGGGGAGGAGAATGTAAATCCCCATTTGACGTTAATCATGTTCATACTTCGGTGACCTTATTGTTAAGTGTTGAACATTATTGTTCTCCTATTAATCATTAGTTTGCTTCGACCTTGTCGGAGAAAATTATTAGCATTCTCCCTCTTTGTCATGCCTTTGTGTGTCACTTTGTCGATGTTTCTAGTTAGTGGCCCCTGCAACGTCCCTTACGATTTTCCTATTAAAGGAAAATCATGTTCTCAAATTGTCGAGCTTGATTGTCGGTCTCTATTAATATGAATAATAACTATATTTAAGTTTTAAAATAATTAATAAGAATGATAATCCTGATATTATTAATTTACTTGTCTATCGACAATTATTTCTTTTATTATTATTTTTTAGTTGTCGATTGTAATCGATATTAATATTAATTATATCTATGTCATTTTTTTAATCATTCTGATCACTCCAATAGATCAAACCTCGTTACATGCTAAAGAAGTGATTACCCTGTCATGGCATCATGATTGGTCGGTTCCCCATGTTCATGCTAAAGAAGCGATTACCCTCATTGAAATGTCAACTTTTATTTTTCTACCGCTCGGTCGATTAGGTCTGCATGCATGTTGTTTCAGTTGTTTAAATTAAAGGAAAATATAAGTTTTTCTCCCTCTACCATTCTAGTTTGTATGTTTTTTAATCTTCTTGCTTTGCTTGCATAGGTATTGGGTTCCTTTCTTCTTTCATTTCTATCGTGTGATTGTATAGGAAGGTTGTGTGTTTCTTAAGCTTGATGGGGCTATTAATTTAATTCTCAAATTAATCTTTTCAACTAACACCCTTTACCTCTTTAGTAGCGACCTGGCCTTGTATGTGCCCTTCAGCAAATGAATTTATTTTGTGTTGGGCACTATTCTTTTTCCTTTGTAAAATATCTTGGGAATGTGCTGGCAAGGGGCTGGTGTTTGGTGGTCACCTACCATTTGTTTAATGACTTAAAGGAGATGTGCCTTGTGTTGAGCTTGGTCATGTTTCCCCATTTGGAGGTTGGTCGCATACATTTGAATCAACTCAAATGACGGGTAGACCTTGTTTTGCTGCAAATTTTTGAAACCTTCTTGCATTGCCAGTCACAGGAATATCCCCATCTTGCTATTTTCCGCAGCCACCCTGTGCACATCAAAAGCTTGTAGTGGATTTTTAGGCACCCAAAAAGTTTTTGGAAAAGGAAATCAGACCCGGGGTTGCTATTGCAGGACTACTTGACAGAGGTGCGAGTTGTGGAAGCTCCAATCAGGCATGTTAAGTCTAAACCTTGCAATGTTTTGCTACTGTTTACAATTCAAGGAAATGAATGCTTCTCCTTCCTGAAATGCCATCTAGAAATGGGTTATTGTGGTTGTTTATTAATTACCTTGAGTGTATTGGTTGTCCCTCTATATCTTCTTCCAAATCACTTTGTTTTGGGTGACTAGCTTGTAAAAGGGGGAACTAAACTTTTTTCCTTTACTCTTTTACGTATATTTGGATGTGAGAAATATTATACGACTAGAAATTTTCTTACACTCAGCTTCCCATAGGGCGATTTGGTAATGGGTTTGTATGGTATGAATCCTTAGATAATATGATTACTTGATAAATCTTGGACGCAAGGAGACATAAATGTAATAGTAATTATAGCTCTTTGGGTTTTCTCAAAATAGTTATCTATTAGTCTTTTCATGGATTGCAATAACATTTTGTGTGAATTTGGTTTTTATCAACAATGAATCTTGTATTTTACTCATTTTTTGGGGTAATTATGTCATCTATAAATGGATCTTGAAATTCGGTGCTTTGCTAACATGTGTTTTTTCCTTCACTATATTTTTAAGGTGTGTATTCTACTGATTAAAATAGAGGTTTCAAAACATTGTCTGGCTATTCTTTTTATACTACTTGTTAGCTTCACCTATGTGGTGACTTGCTAGATTCTAGTCACTAGGTATACAATGAAACATGGAGTATAGGAATAGGGAACACAGGTACTTTATCCCTGAAATCATATCTCATTATGTTGGTGTCTCTCTAAGGTATTTTCCTTTTTTCATGGTCTGGATTTTGGTTTTCATCCCAAAATATTTGTTATGATATTTTTGGGGAAATTTATGAATCCTTATCTCTACCCCGAGACAATTACTACAATCTAAATCTAGAATCATTTGGGAAGATCTGTCATTACTCTGATTTCTTTTTAGGCTTTCATTTCATATGTTTCAATACTTGAATTTTGGAACTGGCTAGTAGGTACATTATAATTTACATCATGTAACCTATATGGCTATTGTGGCCTCTTTGATCAATTAATATTTTCATTCTAGAACTTTTTTATGATTCTGATCTTGAATGTGATGTCACTTCTTTTGGGAACTATGGCTGGATTGAGCGGATAGTTTGGTTTTCTTTGCTTTGAGTGGTCTACTCTATTAGAGTGGATTGATGTCTTTGGAAGGGATCTTCGTAACACTGGCCCTATTATAATTACTCTTATCTTAATTTTTCTGAATTATTCCTTGCTGAGAGGTTATTGAAAGTATGTGAATCGTTAGTGAACATATTTTTAATGGTTGTAATTTTATGACCAAACCTCTATGTTGGATTTGGAATTGGAAATGTGTTTGGGATGACTATAGTCATTATTGAAACAGGACTCCTGTATACTCATGACATTTGATGATACGTTATGAGGATAGTCATGAGGTTATGAATGGAATATATTTATATAAATACATTGTTGGCCTATGTTGGAAAATTGTTAAAAATTATTAATGACATTTGGGGTTACCTTTCCTTTATATTATTTAGATAAGTTTATGAGTATGGCGGGGTTGATTGTTAGAATGATAGATTTTTTGATTCATTTGAAATGAATTTGAAAAGTGGTTTTGATTATGTTCACTAGTATAACTTTTAAAAGATCTTGTGAGGAGGTGGTAAACTTCTTGTTTAGACTGTAACTATGGATTGTTTTTACATAGGGTTATGAATCCCATAATGATATGAAACCCATAAGGATGTTTAAATGATAAACTCATCTTAAATGGAATTGAAAGTTAGGAGGATTTTCATTGTCCCTTTCTTTGTTTATTAAGTAACTTTGTTGTTGAGTAATGCCCATTTTTGTTTTGTCAGCTACCATTCTTCTCTTATCATTACCTTTCGGAGTATCTTTTCGATGAGAGAATATAGTTTGTGGGTTCAATCCAAATCCTTTGTTCACGTGATGGTATTTCCTCCTTAAACTCATTTGGTTTCTCTATCTTTTAGGCTAATGAGACCTTCCTCGTGGAAGGATTGATTTATTTTTATTTAGTTTAGTGTCTTGAATTGTGAGTAGTATGCTTTGGGATTCTCAAAGATTTTAGTGATGGATGGTTCGAGTATTATTTTTCAATCACGTAATCTATAGGATTACATGATTGAAATCACCAATACTATTGAATTTTTTTCCCAACTTATAAAGTCTACGGTCTTGCCTTGGTTAGTTGAGATATTGTTCTTTACTGTAATATTTGACTTCATTCTTATTGGCTTGTGAAATTTTTATCTCGTGTGAATAATTTTTATTATTGGTTTCTACTTTTATCCATTTCTTGAAATAGAATGTCCCTTTCATGATATTGTTTAATATTAGCATATTGTTTCAATGTGTAGCCTTATCATGCTCAATTCTCACGAATTGACTAAATTAAATACTTGTCGAGATGGATTTTGTGAGTAGATAAAAGGAAATACTAATAAAAAATTTATCGGTTTCATTTATGAAGTCCTAGTACAAATGTTTAATGTACTTTAAATCTTGGATTGGTGCTTGTAGAGGAGCTTAGAAGACATATTTCCTTGATTTTCTATCTTTATATGATGAAATGTTGTCTAACCATTTGTAACAAAACTTGAAAACACTATTGTGAGGAAAAAAATTTAATCACAACCTTGTTATGAGTATTATTTTTGTTATATTATATCAGTAATGAAATTGTTGTAGCAAGGCTTGACAATTTATATACCTTCTTGTTCTCAACCAAAGTTCAATCGAATCTTTTGACACGTTTGATTTGTGTGCCATGTTGAATACAAATGTTATAACCATGTTTAGTTTTCTCGTTAAGTAATGGTAAATTTCTTATTTCGAGTCATAAAAATTCATGTTTACTAACCCTCTATGGTCTTAGCATCGGTGCTTATTCTAGGTATTTTTGTGGGTTGGAAATCCTTTTTCTAAAGTTAATCAAAATAAATTAAAATCAATACATAGATGAATAAATAAAAAAGATAATAATGAAGTTCTGACCTTGTAGATAAAATTAAGATTCTTTAATTAGAAAGAAGGGAGTTATCTACCGGTGTAATAGAATCTACCCTCACTAACCTTAAGCTACGAATTAAACCTTAACCTCATTGTTGTGAAACGTTAGGTAATTTTAAAAAGTAAGATCATTGTTGGCTTGTGGGGATATAGTTATATCTTTTTTAGTAGGGGAGTTGGAATAAGAACACATTAAGTCTTATACTTCCATTTTTGGAACTCCGTGTGTATCCTCTATTTAATTTAATCAAGAGAATGCCAAATTAAGCTTTTACCCAATCCATTTGAACTCTTAAGTCTCATTAAAAAACTGGTTAATAACTAATGAGATCACGCTGATGAAATAAATTTGACCTTCTCACTCTAACCTTTGCCTTACTACATTGTAATCTTCTCTTAAGCATGGTTAATTGTTGATCCTTACTCAAGGAGGTTGTGGTTTCGAACGTTAATGGCACTCCGTTCAGTTAGAGCTTATGTTCGTCACCTTGTGCAATGGAGGTTTGAATCAAGATTTAGTAGCTTGGGTATGAATAAGAAACCTTGTGAGAGATGGAAGGTGTCCCTTTTGATCAAGCGAATTTAGCTAGTTTTTCTAGTCTTTAGATGATCCTCATTCAAAACAAAATTTCTCAAGATAATTAGTCAATAGTATAAAATAAATAAGTTCACCTTTGTAAGAATAATTTCTCGAATCAAACATGAATCTTCTAGGTCGTAAAGTCTGGTCTTGAAAGATGTTTTAGTAAATACATAACCTTAAAGGATTTTACACCATGGGGTGTACTTAATTGTGACTATGTATTGTGGTTGGACTTTTTGTGGTGCCTTGTCAAGAGAAAAGTAAACTTTCTTTGTTGGGTGTTAGATGTTTCCTTGTTATCTATGTGGTCATCGTTTTGTCAATATTTTTGAACAGTTAGTTGTAGCTATTGTGATCACCTCTAGTGTTGTTCTATACTCCGAACAAGTAAAAAAATTTAATTTTTACTTTACTATGTTGTCTTGTGTGTCTTGGTATGTGGTCGTTACACTTGGTATTAGAGAGGAGCTTCATGCGCTTGAACCTCTGGGACAAATTGGTGTGGTGATGGTGTTACATGATGGTGATTGATATTGGAAGAGTAATGTGGTATAAGCATGATTTTAAACATGTCGTAATTGTGATATTGTGAATACACATGATGTTTATGTCACTTAGAGCGTAATTGTTATCATGTTGATGTGTTGGAGATGAGAGTATTCTTCCTCCTTTTGGGGAATTCTATGAGAATTCCACTGTGAAACAATGTTTTGTTGTGTGTGGAAGAAATGTGATTGTGATTTTGAGTGTTGGATCCTTTTGGCATTCGTGATGTGTGGGTGTGCTCACATGTTGTGTGACCAGGTTGGTTATAGTGAATTGGTTTTCTTAGTGATGTAATCATCATTCGTGTAGAAATGTGTGTAATTCCATGTTATATGAATTGACTGTATGTTGTAATTTTTCTCATCATAAGTAAAATTCATGTAATATGTAATGATTAATGTCATAAACATGGGACATATAGTGGGTATATGATCCCTATCGTATAGTAATGGCACATTAGGTGTAGCATGTGGTGATGTGACATGTTGTAAACCGTGAATGTAATGTATGTGACATACCCCATATTGGTTCCATGTAAAAACTGATATGTTAATGTGCGTGAACCACCATTTGGGTTAGTGATGTAGTTTCATGTTATGTTGTGAACCTTATGCTAACCAACCTCGAGGGAAATCAGTGATAGTGTATGTTTGGATTGAGGGAATGGGTACCATGGGCTAGTAACTTGAGATGAAATTAGGCTCATTAGATGATGAAATGTGCCCTCTTTCTCTCTCATTTTGGATATTATATCGATGCAACCTCAGTGTAACTATGACAGTGTTTAGCCTTGTCGATGTGGTGGCAGGATGATTTAGATAGAGATGAATACAATTTTATTATTGTTATGTTATTTTATGAGCCCAGGCTTGATGTTCTGAGTGCCAGAAACTCTTTGAGTACCCCCTTGGTGGCCAAATAATGCTACATAGTCATCGTAATGTGTTATTCTTATATGTGCTTTTTATTTGTAAATTGAACCTATTATTTAATTTTTGTAAGGATCGATGTTTTCTTTCTTATAATGTTTTATATTTTTGGGCATTTCATTCATTTATGGTACTAACATGCATATTTTTGCACTAACTATGTGTTATCCAAATTTCACCCCCTGTGGTAAATTTCGATAACATGCATCGTAGTTTTGCGGTTCCTGTGCAAGTAGGTTGATCTAGAAAAATCGTGAAAATTGGCTAAGTCCTACTCAAGGTCGCATTTGGGACATCCGGGACATAAAGATGCGGATCGCCGAAAAATCCTCCAGCGGCCCAAAAGCATTTGGGACAATCGTGCCGAAGTACGCGGGCATGAAATCGAGAAAGAAAATCAACTAATTGCTGAGAGGGAAAGTTCGGGATAAGAGTACGTGAAGGACCCGAACCGGCCGGTTCGGCCAAAATGGGAATAAATGGTCCGAAAGCAAATGGGACATTTGGGCCACGAGTACCAACCGCCGGATCGGCCGAAATGAAATGAGCACAAACAATCAAACAAAGTGGGACAAGTGGGACAAAGGGACGCGAACCGGCCGGTTCGGCTGAAATCAGCACAAGGAGCACTGGGACATCCGGGACAAAGGGATGCGTGGGACGCGGATCACCGAAGGAGCCAAAAGCCAATCAATGCATGCCACGTGTCATCGGCCAAATATGGGACAAGGAAGCCCATTTCGGGCGGATCGGAGGTTTATGTCCCAAACGGGTTTGGGACATCCGGGACAAAAAGACGCGAAGGGCGCGAAAGAGCGGCAGACCCGTCGACCAACCAGATCATGACACGTGTCACAAGGGAAAAGGTCAAAAAGTCAAAGGGGCAAGTTTTCGAGCACTGATCCGAACCAATGAGATAGTGCCACGTGTCCCAGCTAGGGCCCACAAGGAAATTTCAAATGAAAGCCCACCGAAAGGTGAAGGAGAGAGAATCACACGACCAATCAATGCGTGCCATGTGTTATCCAGTGGTGGTGAGTGCGGAAATATTTCAAAATCCGTTTTGGTCTGTTCCATGCCCTAAATCTTCAGATCGTCATATCTTTTGATCCAGAGCTTGGATTTGCACGTTTTGTATATCAACGGAAAGTGTTGAAATTCTTTGCATGATTCTGGGATCAATCTCGAGTTTTGGTGTAGTCTGGAGAGAGAAAATTGAGAAACAGATCTGACGCGTGATAATGGCCAGAAGCGACGTTCAACAACCTGTTTTAATGCTAATGGTCGCATTCTTCTTCAAAGATGGCCTAAGTGACATTTGAGCAGCCAAATTAATGCAAATGGGTCACATTCTCCTCCAAATCGGTCAAAGATGGCAGGGTATGGGTTGGTAAGGTATCCCATGCCGTTTTAATGCATCTGCAATCAATGAGGAATGGGCTTGCACGTTTTCCCACGTTTCTGTCCCCTGGGCTCGACCCATGCAATGTAAAAAGCCAGATTTGGCTCAAAAATAAGAAGTGGTTCATCTTTTCTGCTCTGCCCTCCCTTCTTTTCTTCTCTAGGGTTGAAAATGGAGTTCGAGCCTCCTCCTTGCTCTGTAATGGCGTTTTTGCCTCTTACTAATGGAATGATGTTCTGTGTAAACTTCTGGAGCAACAAAACGTGTTTTGTGATGCATCTATCCATCCTTCCTCATTTTTGCTTGTTCTCTTCTTGCCTCTCTTCATTGCAGGTATTTGTGCATGTTTGAATGTTCATTGTAGGTCTGGAGCTGTGTTCATGGAGTTTTGGGACATTTTCTGTGTGAAATCTATCCTTGGGCCTGTGATGCATCTGTCCATCCTTCCCATTGCTCACCTCTCTTTGTCCCATGGCAGTTTTGATAGATGTCCAACATTCTCCTTCTCTGGTGTATCACCGTTTTAGTGTAGGCTTTTGTTGTTTTTCCTTCTCTCTCTCTCTCTATCTCCTTGGCATGGTTAGATTAGGATTAGATTAGCTTGCCTACACTGGAATAACTTGTGGCAGGTAGTTTAGGAGCAGGAACCAGCCTTCTCTGGAGATTCCTCTCTCGGTTTCACAAGTCCCATGCTTGGAGAGAGGTTTCCATGTTATGCAATCACACTGGATGCCAAGTGATCAACCTAGAAACTTGATCTGCATCCAGGGGTGCTGTGATTTTGCATCAACAGTTTTGGCATGCCCGGTGGGACCTTAGAGGTCTTCCACTTCATCTTTTGTAGGTTGGTGTGTTCCTGTGAAGATTTCAGCCTTTGGAGGCACTTGCAAACACATCTGGTGACTCCATCTGGTCAACAACCCATCTCTGAAGTTGCAGACCTTCCTTTCCATTCATTTTCATTCTTTTTCTATCCATTCTTCCTTCCATCTCTTCCATCATTCTCTCATTCTATGAAGTTGTGCAATCATGACTTCATTTCCATCATGGAATTCACATCAACAACAGCAGTATATTCCACCTCCAACATGTTTTACAAATCCTCCAAATCAGCATTTTGAGCAGATTCAAGATCGATGCATATCCATATGAGCAGCAGCAAAAGTCAGTTTGGCTATGGAGCTTTCCAAGAGCAAGAGTATGCATACAATGAAGACCATCAGATCCAAGATGCTGGTCTGTTGGAGAAAATCCAAAAGATGGAGGTGGGGATGGTGCAGTCCAGGGCTCAAGCACAAATGAAAGCTTTTGGAATCGGTTGTGGAGCACCCTGTCCATGGGTGGGACCTTTTCCAAGGCATTACAGCCCTCAGGAGAAGCTTGACTTCATGATTGCAATGCTGCCTTTGCTTGCAAAGTGGATTGAAGAAATAGAGGTGTATGAGAGAAGTATTCAGCAACCTTGTCAACGGGTAAGCACATCTTCTCATGCCTTTTCTTTTCCTCTTTCCCAATCTGTTTCATTTCAGCAGTGTCAAGTTTCAAACCCTCCATCTGCTGTCCCAAGTGTTGAATCCATTTCTCCACCCCCTAGTCTTCCACCTCATCTCGATTCTTCTTTCCTTTTCCCTTCTAAACAGTCATCCCCTCCACAAGAGCTAACGAAAATACCCCCTCCTCCAAAGAAACAAGAGGTTTCACTGCCTCCACCACCACAAAAACTTGCAAAAATCAGTCATCAAGGACAACAAGAAGAGGAGCCCAACAGAAAAGAAATAACAGACGACTTGAAGGTTTGGGCTGCCAAGTTTGGGATGACAAAGATCCCCTTGATGGTTAAGCCTACAGAAGAGGCTAGGGTTGGAGAACAGGTGGTGGTTAGGACTGATTTGGTTGCAGCAGAAGAAGAAGGTCTTGCAGTCCCAACTTGTCCTCTAGAGCAGCAGAATGAAGAGTTTGACTTGACAAACTTCATGCTAGAGGAAGAGTTTTATCAAGAGCAAGATTCTCTTCAAGTAGTAGAGGAAGGAGAAGCTGCTCCAAATCCAAAAGAAGAGGAGCACAATCTAGCTGTGGAGGAGAAAAGTGCAGATCCAAGGGCTTTGAGCACAAAGCAGGCTACAGGAGAACCTTCAGTTCTTCTTTCCACTTCATCTCTCTCAAGTTCTAGTACTGAAAAGGAGTTTGATCTCTCAAACTCAATATTGGAGAGTGAAGGAAACCATGGTGGTCAAGTTGCAGATCAAGAGGACACCATGGAGGAAGTTGAAAACGAGCAGCAGGACAGCAATGAGGTAGTTTACCTGTCAGATTTGGAGGACTGTTTTGATGGAGAAGAGCCGGTTGAGTTTTCACCATTCTCTCTTTCATCACCCACATCCCAAACACCAGAGTCTGCTGTCATGGAGGAGAGCATTCATTTGCAGCAGCCCGCATCTTATAGCAGCCCTTTGGAATCAAAATTGGAAGATTTAAATCTTCCATGTTCTTCATCGGAGGAAGAGAAAGGACAGAAGAATTTCACCATTTCTTCCACATCATCCATTCAGGTGGGTCTACAAGAAGACTCCATTCTTGGAGTTGAAAATCAGAGCTATGGGCATATCAAACAAATCAGACCTTGCCCAATCAGGTATTTGGCTTCATTGGAGCCAAAGGAGAAGCCACAACCGGTCATGCTCACTTCTGGGCATGAGGATGAGCTACAAAGTACCAAGGATCAGTTGCCATACCTCTTCAATCCAAATGTAGAGAAACTAAATGAGGTATTGGATTTTTCAGTTGATACCTTGATGATTTGGATAGAAGACCAACTTCTTGTTGATTTTCCATCCATCCAAATAGCCATGATCAATGCCAAATCAATTGCATGGCTACCAATTTTGAAGAAAGGAAGCTATTTCTCACAACCAGTTGCAGGGTTTGTTTAGCTTGCCTTTGCTTCCAGTTAGAGTAGAGTAGCTAGGTTTGCTTTCAGCAGAAGAAGTGCTTGTGCACACTCTGCATGTTCCATTTGGGGCATGTATGATTTTCAGTTTTGTACATAGTTTTTGGTGTTGCTGGTTTTGCTCTTGCACAGTTCTTTTCAGTGGCATTTTGGTGAGAACAACTCCATGTCCGGTGGGTTTCAAGTGGCTCAAGGACACAGTTTTCAAATTTTAGATCAGCCGAGAGGCTATCAAATGACTCCATGCCCAATGGATCGCTACAAGAGTGGTCGTTCTTCATCCGCAGCGCATGATGACCCCGCTGAAATGTCTAAAATTGTTATCCAAATTTCACCCCCTGGGTAAATTTCGATAACATGCATCGATTTTGCAGTTCAGCAATTAGGTTAATCCAGGAAAAATCATGAAAATTGGCTAAGTCCTGCTCAAGGTCACATTTGGGACATCCGGGACATAAAGACGCGGATCGGCCGAAAAGCCTCCAGTGGCCCAAAAGCATTTGGGACAATCGCCGTGGTACGCGGCGGGGCGTGAAATGCCGATTCGACCGAGAAAGAAAATCGACTAATCAAGCTAAGAGGGACAGTTTGGGACAAGAGTACGCGAAGGACCCGAACCGGCCGGTTCGGCCAAAATGGGAACAAATGGTCCGAAAGCAAATGGGACATTTGGGCCGCGAGTACCCGAACCGGCCGGATCGGCCGAAATGAGCACAAACAGTCCGAAACAAAGTGGGACAAGTGGGACAAATGGACGCGAACCGGCCGGTTCGGCCGAAATCAGCACAAGGAGCACTAGGACATCCGGGACAAAGGGACGCGTGGGACGCGGATCGCCGAAGGAGCCGAAAGCCAATCAATGCATGCCACGTGTCATCGGCCAAATATGGGACAAGGAAGCCCATTTCGGGTGGATCGAGGTTTATGTCCCAAACGGTTTGGGACATCCAGGACAAAAAGACGCGAAGGGCGCGAAAGAGCCGGCAGACCCGCCGACCAACCAAATCATGACACGTGTCACAAGGGAAAAGGTCAAAAAGTCAAAGGGGGCAAGTTTTGAGCACCGATTCCGAACCAATGAGATAGTGCCACGTGTCCCACTAGGGCCCACAGGAAATTTCAAATGAAAGCCTCGCTAAAAGGTGAAGGAGAGAGAATCACGCGACCAATCAATGCATGCCACGTGTTATCCAGGTGGTCGAGGGCGGGAAATATTTCAAAATCCGTTTTGGTCTGTTCCGTGCCCTAAATCTTCAGATCGTCATATCTTTTGATCCAGAGCTCGGATTTGCATGTTTTGTATATCAACGGAAAGATGTTGAAATTCTCTACATGATTCTGGGATCAATCTTGAGTTTTGGTGTAGTCTAGAGAGATAAAATCAAGAAATGGCTCTGACGCGTGATAATGGCCAGAAGCGACGTTCAACAACCTGTTTTAATGCTAATGGGTCGCATTCTTCTTCAGCACGGCCAGAAGTGACATTTCAGCGGCCAAATTAATGCAAATGGGTCACATTCTCCTCCAAATCAGTCAAAGATGGTAGGGTATGGGTTGGTAAGGTATCCCATGCCGTTTTAATGCATCTGCAATCAATGAGGAATGGGCTTGCACATTTTCCTACGTTTCTGTCCCCTGGGCTCGACCCATGCAATGTAAAAAGCTAGATTTGGCTCAAAAATAAGAAGTGGTTCATCTTTTCTACTCTACCCTCCCTTCTTTTCTTCTCTAGGGTTGAAAATGGAGTTCGAGCCTCCTCCCTTGCTCTGTAATGGCGTTTTTGCCTCTTACTAATGGAATGATGTTCTGTGCAAACTTCTGGAGCAACAAAACGTGTTTTGTGATGCATCTGTCCATCCTTCCTCATTTTTGCTTGTTCTCTTCTTGCCTCTCTTCATTGTAGGTATTTGTGCATGTTTGAATGTTCATTACAGGTCTGGAGCTGTGTTCATGGAGTTTTGGGACATTTTCTGTGTGAAATCTATCCTTGGGCCTGTGATGCATCTGTCCATCCTTCCCATTGCTCACCTCTCTTTGTCCCATGGCAGTTTTGATAGATGTCCAACGTTCTCCTTCTCTGGTGTGTCACCGTTTTAGTGTAGGCTTTTGTTGTTTTTCCCTTCTCTCTCTCTCTCTCTGTCTCCTTGGCATGGTTAGATTAGGATTAGATTAGCTTGCATGCACTTTGGAATAGCTTGTGGCGGGTAGTTTAGAGTAGGAACTAGCCTTCTCTGGAGATTCCTCTCTCGGTTTCACAAGTCCCACGTTTGGAGAGAGGTTTCCATGTTATTCAATCACACTAGATGCCAAGTGATCAACCTAGAAACTTGATCTACATCCGGGGTGTTGTGATTTTGCATCAACACTATGGCTATTTGGCCATTTTTTTGCAATGATTTGGATTTTCTTATAAAATTTTAAGATTTTTCCACCTTACCCAAGGCTTTTACTTTGCCACTTGGCATTTGAATCAGATTGCTATGTAGGTTCTACTATCGTGATGTGTGGAATATGGTCATGGGATGCACCATGGAATGGCTGGACCTATGGACCCGCTTCATTGTATGGGTGTATGCCCTAAGGAGTTATAGATAACTTGTGGGATTCTAAACAAGGAGTTATTATATCACTTGGGTTAGGGGTTCCTAGACTCTATGTGCCTTGGGCCATAGGGAGACATGCCCCTTTGGGTAGTAAAAGGAAAATTATTTTAGTATTACTACTTGAGGGAGGCATAAGAGACTTGAGGGAGGCATAAGAGACTTGAGGGAGGCATAAGAGACTTAAGGGAGGTATAAAATATTTGTGTATGTGTGTCATTGATGCTTTAGGAGGTATGTAAAGTTGTTATGATGTTTCGGTTGTGGTGTTATGATGTATCTGTTACTCATGTTAGCTGGATATGTTTTGTGATGTTGTGGATATGGTGTTGATGCCCTTGTTGACACTATGTACATGTAGCTAGTTTTTTGAGTTATGTAAAATCTGTATATGTGGAATTGTGGAAATTCTAAGTGGTTGTAGTACAATTGTGTTTGAGTATGGTATGGAATTCATAGATGTGTGACAAGTACTATGTTATGTGTACCGAGTCTATTCTCTTCCTTTTTTGGTTAAGCTTTTGTGATTTGGTACAGACATGAAAGTATGTAAAAGTATGCTTGTGAATCTTTAGTGTTGTGGATGACCCTGGTAGGGTGTTGTGATTGCAGTTCATGTTGGGCACACACAAGAATGAATAAAATAAATTTCTATAAAAATGAATTTTTAAAAGAACCCGAGTTAAGAATAATGTAAAAGGAAAGAGTCTAATTAAATAATGAAGTAAGAGAAAATTGCTAATCTTCACAGAACTTTGAAAGTTAAAATTCTGCCAAAATTTTTCTAAGGCTACCGAGTGTCCGTGCTTTCACAACTGAAATTTTCACCATAGGGTGCACTTTGGCCTTTATCTGTTCCTTTATTCTTACCACCTTTCCTTCCTTCAATGTCGTGTCGCATTGAGGATGATTCTTTCTTAAGGGGAGGAGAATGTAATGCCCTATTCGACATTAATCATGTTCATACTTTGGTGACCTTGTTGCTAAGCATTGAACGTTGTTGTGCTCATGTTAATCATTAGTTTGCTTCGACCTTGTCATAGAAAATTATTTGCATCCTCCCTCTTCTTCATGCCTTTGTGTGTCACTATCGATGTTTCCAGTTGTTGGCCCCTGCAATGTCCCTTATGATTTTCCTAATAAAGGAAAATCGTGTTCTCGAATTGTCTAGCTTGACTGTTAGTCTTTATTAATATGAATAATAATTATCTTTAAGTTTCAAAATAATTAATAAGAATGAAAATTATGATATTATTAATTTATTTGTCTATTGAAAATTATTTCTTTTATTATTATTTTTTAATTGTCGATTGTAATTGATATTAATATTAACTATCTCTATGTCATTTTGTTGTATCATTCTGATCACTCCCATAGATCGAATCTTGTTACACGCTAAAGAAAGGATTACCCTGTCATGGCATCTTGGTTTGGTCGTTGCCCCATGTTCACTTTCAAAACATCAACTTCTAGTTTTCTCCCCCTTGGTCGATTAGGCTTGTATGCATCTTGTTTCAATCGTTTAAATTAAAGGAAAATATATTTTTTTCTCTCCACTATGCTAGTTTGTATGCTTTTTAAAATTCTTGGTTAGTGTAGGTATTGGGTTCCTTTCTTCCTTCATTTTTGTCTTGTCAATGTATAGGGAGGTTGTGTGTGGCTTAATATTTGATGGGGCTATTAATTTAATGCTCAAATTAATCTTTTCAACTACCAAATGAATTTAATTTTTACTGAGTACTATTCTTTTTCCTTCGATAAATTATCTTGGGTATTACTGGCAAAGGGGTGGTGTTTGGTTGCCACATACCATTCATTTAATGCCTAAAAGGAGACGTGCCTTTTCTGAGCTTGGTCCGGTTTCCACATTTGGAGGTTGGCCATACATTTGAATCAACTTAGGTGGTGGGTAGACCTTGTTCTGCTATAAATGTTTTGAAACCTTCTTGCATTTATACTCGCAGACATATCCCCATATTGCTATTTTCCACACCCATCTTGTGCCATCAGAATCCTATAGTGGTGTTTTGGCCACCGAGAAAGCTCGTGGAAAAGGAAATCACAACTGGGGTTGTTGTTGCAGGACTGCTTGGTGGAGGTGCAAGTTGTGGAAGCTCTAATCAGGCATGTTAAGTCTAAACCTTGTAATGTTTTTCTACCTATTTACAATTTCATTAAATGAATAATTCTCATTCCTAAAATGGCATCCAAAAATGGGATTTTATGGTTTTTTATTAATTTCCTTGAGTATACCAGTTGTCCCTCTATATCTTCTTCTTAAACACTAGTTTTGGGTGTGACTGGCTTGTAAAATGGGAGCTCAATTTTTTTCCTTTACTCTTTTACATTTATTTGGATGTTAGCAATATTATACATCTAGAAATTACTTGCAATGACATTCCCATAGGGCAATCAGGTAATGGGTTTAGATAGTATGAATGCTTAGATGCGTTGATTACTTGTAAATATTGGACGTAAGGAGACATAAATGTAATAGTAATTATAGCTCTTTGGGTTTTCTCAAAATAGTTATCTATTAGTCTTTTCATGTGTGGAAATAACATTTTGAGTGAATATGGTTTTTATCAACAAGGAATCTTGTATTTTATTCATTTTTTTGTAGTAATTATGTCATCTTTAAATGTCTCTCAAAATTTGGTGCTTTCTTTGGCTTGTGTTTTTGCTTCAAATGTATTTTGAAGGCGTGTATTCTACTAATTAAAATAGAGGTTTCAAAACCTTTTTGGGTATTCTTTTTGTTTTACTTCTTAGCTTCACCTCTGTGGTGACTTGTTAGATTCTAGCCGCTAGTTATTTGATGAAATGTGGAGTATAGGAATTGGGAACCAAAGTACTTTAACCCTTAAATTGTATCTCATTATGTTGGTGTTTCTCTAAGGTATTTTGGTTGTTTCTTAGTGTGGATTCTAGTTTTCATCCTTAGTTCTTTATTATCATATTTTTTGGTACATTTATGAATGCTTATCTCTACCCTAGAGATAGTTAGTATGATCTTGAATCCATAATAATTTGGGAAGATATTTCATTATGCTTATTTCTTTTGAGGCTTTCATTTCATTTGTTTGCATACTTGAATTTTTGAACTGGTTTTAGGTACATTATAATTTACATCATGTAAATGATATGACTATTGTGGCCTCTTTGACAACTTAATATTTTCATTCTGGAACTTTACTATGTTTCGATCTTGAATGTGATGTCATTTTCTTTTGGGAACTATGGCTGGATCAAGTGGGTACTTGGGTTTTCTCTTCTTTAAGTGGTCTACTCTATTAGTGTGGATTGATATATTTGGAAGGGAACTTCATAACCCTTCCAAAGACATCAATCCAAATGATATATTCAAACAACCTATTATTTTATTATTATTTTAATTTTTGTAGTTCAAATGAACATAGTAATGTAATATTTCTTTCATACGCATTTATTTTTCAATTTGCAAACAACTTTGTTTTCTTAGATTCAAAAGTGTGCTAGGTTTACAATTCATGTCTCAAGTTTTCTAGTGTGCCCAAGGGTCAAAGATTTTAACCCAAGGATTTGATACCAAGTGTAACTCCCACTAAAAAAACCCACTTGAGACCCATGAACAACCTAGGTTTAGTTAGAAAATTATGGAATAATTTTTTTAAAGTGTTAACGACCAAAGTCTCAAGGACAATTAAATTTAACTGATAACTTTTCCCATTATAATAATTACTAATTCCACATTATAAAGCAACAAGTGTAATATTTCCACACCTATCTCAAATCTCCTTAGCGATTAATTTAATCACCGATTACATTGATATTTTAGCTAAATATTCCCGATTAAAATTTTAGGTTAAGGGACCAAAAAAATTAAATACCCAAGGTATTTAATTCCACAAGATTTAAGACAAGAGAAAGGTTTAATTACAGTGGGAAAAGAATACATATTTAAAATCATCAGAGTAAATTCTTACTTACCCACTCCCAGAACTCGGTTAAATATTCAATTTGATTTCTCCCATGATTAATGCAATTAAAACTTCATGAAAATATTCCCATTAGGTAGGGAATTTCCTCACCTTTCCGGTGATATAAAGAACTCCTCCTAACTCCTCATATTTCTCAAGTTATGGACCGACGAAACTTGGGGTGAAAATTTTCCCAAGAGCGGGCCTGCGGGCCTAGGAGGAAAAGATTTCGCAACTCGGGCCTACGGACTTTGGAAAGAAACTTTTCCTAGAGGAGAAAAGTAGACCGGTGGAGTGGGGAAGAAAAATTTTTTTGTAGACGCGGGCCGGCGAAGCGGGAAGACATTTAGCACTTTTACCCTTTTGGGACAAAAGGTGCAATTTGCCTCTGCGCTCCCATGAGTTCGTAAGGGAACACATGTCGGCATTTCCAAATTCTAGTGGAATGTCAGGACACCGAAGAATTTTAAGGATTATATCCTTTTTTATTTTCCAATGCCCAACGAAGGCACGTGTCGGTCAATGATTGATCACGGGGCAAAGGGGGCATGGAGGCAAAAATTGCCAAATTAACTTTTTGGAGTTAGATCATTTTTAGACAAAATGAAGTCTTGCATGATTAGCGAGGAGTAGGGGAAACTTCATGACTTTAAAATTTTTGTGATAAAATATAAAAAGGAAAGTTTTAGCCCATGGGTCTGCCCAAGAATATTTTATTCATTTAAAATTTGATAGTTGGATTATTTTGAGCCCGAAATGAGGTAAAAACTTCAAAAGGCCATAAATTTTGATTGGGAACTCAATTTTTTGCAAACGAAGAATTTCTGGAAAGATCTCAACGTCCTCTTTGCACATAAACCTTAGAAATTTTATTTTGATAAACTATAAAGGGTCAAGTTTGAGAAAACATCTTTCTATCTCTTAGAAAGTGATATGTTATTTTTAACTTATCAATTTTGTTCAAATTTGTTGTTAATTATTTTTCCACTTTCGAAAAAGGCATGGAGGATTTTACTTGGAATATTATAGAATAGATTTCAAGGGTTAAATTGTTTGATTGAAGATCAATTCGAATTTCCCTAATTTAACAGCAAAAACAATTGAGAAATTGTTTGAGCCCGATTTTGAAAGGTTCTATGAAAATTTCTTAAGTATTATAGTTTTTGTGTGATAGTTTTGATTTTTCTTAGCTTGTATTAATGTTTCATATGTCTTTCTTAGTCTGTTGGGTCATTCTATACATTTTCTGATAATTATTTTCCAGTTTGAAAATGTCTAACAGAGATCTAACTCGAAAGTATCTATTTTCCATTTTCTTCTTCCAAGTATTAGGATACACTCCAATTCCAATATAATACATTTAGTTGATTCAAATAAAACTATTCAAAACCAGAATGCAATTCTGATTTCTAATTTTACACATTTCAAAAAACAGAGCTATGTGTTTTCCTCACACGCATTTCTTCCTTCCAATTAGAGATTTCAAATACATTTAAATGATCAGATTTAATAGCACAATGCAATTTTAGAAAGGTAATACAATCATTTATTGGTTCCCAAAAGGCAACTTACAACTGTTGTAAATATCTCCCCCCAGGTAGATATAGACAAGCAGAAGAATATGGAAATCAAAGAAACTCAAACCATGACATTTATTGCATTTCCAACCTAAAGGGCACACATCAGAGGATGTTGACACAAAAATGGATGCGCCTATGGCATGCAGGTAAAGGGCACATCAGAGGATGTCGACACAAAAATGGATGCGCCTATGGCGCAGTAAAGGGCACACATCAGAGGATGTCGACACAAAAATGGATGCAAAGGCGCGAGGTAAAGGCACACATCAGAGGATGTCGACACAAAAATGGATGTGCCTATGATGCACGTAAAGGGTGCACATCAGAGGATGTCAACACAAAAATGGATGTGCCTATGGCGCAGGTAAAGGGTGCACATCAGAGGATGTCGACACAAAAATGGATGCACCTATGGCGCAGGTAAAGGGTGCACATCAGAGGATGTCGACAAAAATATGGATGCACCTATGGCGCAGGTAAAGGGCGCACATCAGAGGATGTCGACACAAAATGGATGCACCTATGGCGCAGGTAAAGGGCACACATCAGAAGATGTTGACACAAAAATGGATGCACCTATGGCATAGGTAAAGGGTGCACATCAGAGGATGTCGACACAAAAATGGATGCGCCTATGGCGTAGGTAAAGGGTGCACATCAGAGGATGTCGACACAAAAATGGATGCGCCTTTGGCACGCAGGTAAAGGGCGCACATCAGAGGATGTCGACACAAAAATGGATGCACCTATGGCGCAGGTAAAGGGATGTCGACACACACATGGATGCACCAAGGCACACCTTTAGGAGGCGCAACATTTTGAGCGCTGACAGGAAGCAGACCCTGACCCAGATATTCAGATGGCCATAACTTTTCACAGGGAGCTCGGATTCACACAAGGTTGGACTTTTCGGAAAGCTTACGAAGTCCTCTGTCCAAGTGGGTACTTGGGTTTTCTCTTCTTTAAGTGGTCTACTCTATTAGTGTGGATTGATATATTTGGAAGGGAACTTCATAACCCTTCCAAAGACATCAATCCAAATGATCAATTCAAACAACCTATTATTTTATTATTATTTTAATTTTTGTAGTTCAAATGAACAGAGTAATGTAATATTTCTTCATACGCATTTCTTTTCAATTTGCAAACAACTTTGTTTTCTTAGATTCAAAAGTGTGCTAGGTTTACAATTCATGTCTCAAGTTTTCTAGTGTGCCCAAGGGTCAAATATTTTAACCCAAGGATTTGATACCAAGTGTAACTCCCACTTAAAAACCCACTTGAGACCCATGAACAACCTAGGTTTAGTTAGAAAATTATGGAATAATTTTTTTTTAAAGTGTTAATGACCAAAGTCTCAAGGACAATTAAATTCAACTGATAACTTTTCCCATTATAATAATTACTAATTCCACATTATAAAGCAACAAGTGTAATATTTCCACACCTATCTCAAATCTCCTTAGCGATTAATTTAATCACTGATTACATTGATATTTTAGCTAAATATTCCCTGATTAAAATTTTAGGGTTAAGGGACCAAAAAAATTAAATACCCAAGTTATTTAATTCCACAAGATTTAAGACAAGAGAAAGGTTTAATTACAGTGGGGAAAAGAATACATATTTAAAATCATCAGAGTAAATTCTTACTTACCCACTCCCAGAACTCGGTTAAATATTCAATTTGATTTCTCCCATGATTAATGCAATTAAAACTTCATGAAAATATTCCCATTAGGTAGGGAATTTCCTCACCTTTCGGTGATATAAAGAACTCCTCCTAACTCCTCATATTTCTCAAGTTATGGACCGACGAAACTTGGGGTGAAAATTTTCCCAAGAGCGGGCTGCTGGGGCCTAGGAGGAAAAGATTACCCAACTCGGGCCTATGGACTTAGGAAAGAAACTTTTCCTAGAGGAGAAAAGTAGACCGGTGGAGTGGGGAAGAAAATTTTTTGTAGACGTGGGCCGGCGGAGCGGGGAAGACATTTAGCACTTTTACCCTTTTGGGACAAAAGGTGCAATTTGCCTCTGCGCTCCCATGAGTCCGTAAGGGAACACATGTCGGCATTTCCAAATTCTGGTGGAATGTCAGGACACCGAGAATTTTAAGGCTTATATCCTTTTTATTTTCCAATGCCCAAAGAAGGCACGTGTCGGTCAATGATTGACTGGGGGCGAAGGGCTTGCGGAGGCAAAATTGCCAAATTAACTTTTTGGAGTTAGATCATTTTTAGACAAAATGAAGTCTTGCGGATTAGCGGAGCAGCGGGAAACTTCATGACTTTAAAATTTTTGTGATAAAATATAAAAAAGGAAAGTTTTAGCCCATGGGTCTGCCCAAGAATATTTTATTCATTTAAAATTTGACAGTTGGATTATTTTGAGCCCGAAATGAGGTAAAAACTTCAAAAGGCCATAAATTTTGATTGGGAACTCAATTTTTTGCAAACGAAGAATTTCTAGAAAGATCTCAACGTCTTCTTTGCACATAAACCTTAGAAATTTTATTTTGATAAAGTATAAAGGGTCAAGTTTGAGAAAACGTCTTTCTATCTCTTAGAAAGTGATATGTTATTTTTAACTTATCAATTTTGTTCAAATTTGTTGTTAATTCTTTTTCCACTTTCAAAAAAGGCATGGAGGATTTTACTTGGAATATTTTAGAATAGATTTCAAGGGTTAAATTGTTTGATTGAAGATCAATTCGAATTTCCCCAATTTAATACAAAAAAACAACTGAGAAATTGTTTGAGCCCGATTTTGAAAGGTTCTATGAAAATTTCTTAAGTATTATAGTTTGTGTGGGATCGTTTTGATCTTTCTTAGCTTGTATTAATGTTTCAAATGTCTTTCTTAGTCTGTTGGTCATTCTATACATTTTCTCGATAATTATTTGCAGTTTGAAAATGTCTAATAAAGACTCTAACTCGAAAGTATCTATTTTCCATTTTCTTCTTCCAAGTATTAGGATACACTCCAATTCCAATATAATACATTTAGTTGATTCAAATAAAACTATTCAAAACCGGAATGCAATTCTGATTTCTAATTTTACACATTTCAAAAAAAAGAGCTATGTGTTTTCCTCACACGCATTTCTTCCTTCCAATTAGAGATTTCAAATACATTTAAATGATCGATTTAATAAAGACAATGCAATTTTAGAAAGGTAATACAATCATTTGATGGTTCCCAAAAGGCAACTTACAACTGTTGTAAATATCTCCCCCCGGGTAGATATAGACAAGCAGAAGAATATGGAAATCAAAGAAACTCAAACCCCGACATTTATTATGTTTCTAACCTAAAGGGCGCACATCAGAGGATGTTGACACAAAAATGGATGCACCTATGGCACAGGTAAAGGGCACACATCGAGGGATGTCGACACAAAAATGGATGCACCTATGGCGCGAGTAAAGGGCGACATCGAGAGGATTCGACACAAAATGGATGTACCTATGGCGCAGGTAAAGGGCACACATCAGAGGATGTCGACACAAAAATGGATGCGCCTATGGCGCAGGTAAAGGGTGCACATCAGAGGATGTCGACACAAAAATGGATGCACCTATGGCGCAGGTAAAGGGCGCACATCAGAGGATGTCGACACAAAAATGGATGCACCTTGGCGCAGGTAAAGGGTGCACATCAGAAGATGTCGACACAAAAATGAATGCGCTTGTGGTGGAGGTAAAGGGCACACATCAGAAGATGTCGACACAAAAATGGATGCGCCTATGGCGCAGGTAAAGGGCGCACATCAGAAGATGTCGACACAAAAATGGATATGCCTATGGCACAGGTAAAGGGCACACATCAGAAGATGTCGACACAAAAATGGATGCACCTATGGCATAGGTAAAGGGAATAATCGAGGGATGTCGACACACAATGGATGCACCTATGCACCTTAAAGGGATGTCGCACATTTGGATGCACTAAGGCGCAGCTTCGGGAGAGCAACATTTTGAGAGTGACGAGAATTCATATGGCCATAAATTTTCAGATGGCCATAAATTCACACAAGGTTGGAGCTTTGGAAATCTTACAAGTCCTCTGGACTTTTGGATATCTTTAATTAGGTGAGAACAAATTCTTAAAAATGTAAAATACAGTTCGCCACTTTTTGGGTTTGCTAGGGTTCTCACCTACCACCATATTGAGATGAATTAAATGTAACCTGGAGGTGGTTGGGTTAGATTTGGATTTTCTCTGTCTTACCTCTCTCATTCTTCCTATAAATTGTATGGAGGGGCTTCTTTCAAAAGGTTGGACATTCTTGTTTTGCCCCTCCCTTCTTCTCTTTGGCAAGTGAATTTGTGGAGTTCAAACCTCCCATTTAAAACTGTAATGCAACTTTGCCTCTTGGCATTTTGTAGTGTGTTGTATCAATCTTTGGAGCAAATAATGCATGTCTATGGATGATTCTCAACCCTCTCTATGTTCATTTGCATCCTCTTGATCTTTCACTGCAAATCTAGTTATCTGTGCATGATCTTGCATTGCATTTTTATGGTTTGTGTTTATTGGCAAGACAGGTGTTCTTCATTCCTCGGTGCATCACCTTTGTAGTTTAGGTTTTATTTTATGCATCTTCTTACCCTGTCTCCTTGGCAAGTTAGATTAGGTTTTTGAGTAAATCCTCTACATTTTTACGTGTGCATCTGAACAGAGGAATAGGAACCGGCCTTCATCCGAAGAGCTTTCTGATTCGCAAGGTCCCACACTTGGGAAAAGCTCCATGTTATGCAATCACACTGAGAGTTCACAACCCATCGAGTTGCAGACATTGAGGGGTGTTGTGATTCGCCATCAACAACAAATTCATTCTTTCATTCTTAAAATTCATCATACAGAATACAATTATTTCTTTCAAAAGAACTGAAACAGAGTATATCTCTTTCACATTTAAATCTTACAACTTGCATATTCAATATAACATATTTCCATTACAAAACATATACAAGTTCCTCCACTTCAAGTGGGAAGGTTACAATAAGATTTATCTCAACAAGGGACTGTCAACTGTTTTATTTCATTTTCTTTTGCTCCAGAACAACAACATGTAGATTTATCATTCTTCCAATTCTGATCACAACAAGAGCAGGGGAAAGGAAATGATCTCCACACAACCAAGAAATCCAATGAAAAGGAGTATCCATCCTTCTTCATTTGGCCCCCAAACCCCAACCACAAAGAAATGGAAGATGTGATTCAACTCATGGCAACAATGGGCTTCCAAACACACATGAAAATTTCACATTTAAAACACAGTCCAAAACAAAACTGTAGTTTTCCACCACAGAACAAAACAACAAACAACACTCAAGATTCATCATACCAACCAAATGAGCAAGAAACTATGGGGATGCTGCTTATGCCTCCCAAAGGGAAATGGGTATCACCACTTGAGAACAAACCACCAGAATATATATCATTTCAAATCCCTAACATGCCCTTATGCCTCCCCCAAGTACTCCTTATTCCTCACATTTCCTTATGCCTCCCCAACCTCTTATGGCACCCCATAATGAGTCAAGAAATGCAAGCTATTTATTTATAAGGTGGAACCCTAATCCCAACTCCCTCAAGACTTATACCTCCCCAAAACACTTATGCATCCCATAAAATGCCCCATAGTCTTCTCCTACACCATCCCTAGGCCATCTAGCCAACCAGCCAACAAATAAAACAACACATTCAAACATTTAACCATCCACATATGCATACAAATAAAAGGAGATTATCTCCAAGAGCTAAGCTCTTACCTCTCCATGATGGAGTTTGTTCAAAGTTCAAAACAACAATCTCTCCAATGCTACACAAACCAAGAGATCAACAATTAACAAGTATGAAACTATTTCCAAAATTCTCCCAATTTGCAAGAGCTCCAAAAACCCAAAGCAAGTTGCCAAAAATGAAGTGATAAAAGTGAAGAAAAAAAAGAAACACCAAAAACAAGCCAAGGAACTCATATATATAGAAGAGGAAAGAGAAAAGGATGAGGTGGATCCATGTGGGATGCCACATCACACATCCTCAACTCCAACTCATAAGTCAACTTAAATCTCCAAGGCACAATAAATAAGCAGGTGAATAAATGACAGTTTTACTTACACACTCAAATTAAACCCACACCTCAAAAGGAATGAAATTGAAAGCCTGTAAGAAAGTGCAATTAAAGCGTACAACTTGACTTACAAAAATGTATAATGAAGGCTAATTTTAAACCCTCCAAGCATAGGTAAGGTTGTCATGCAAATTTAAGAGGTATGGGACAAGTTTAACTTGTCCCATACACTTCCAAAATCATCCTCCAAGGACAAATTCGAATTTCAAAAGGAGGTGGAGTGTTTCATACTCCAAAATTAATTTACACATTTCTTACAACACTTTAATTTTAGGCCAACAATTCTAATAATTACTTTCTTATGTCCCAATTTGATTAATTAATTTTAACAACATGTTTACTCAGATTAATTTACCACAATTAATAAATAATGAAAGGGGTAAATACATCACTTAATAAAAACATACAAACATCAATAAAAAGGAACCAAATAAATAAATACACATAACCCTTGGTCACATTTAAAGGTGATCTCCCCCATTGGAATCCCTAAAAATAAAACACACACACACGAACAATACAAGTTGCCATGGTGACCTTGTTGAATTCATCTAGAATTCCAATGTGGTTGGTCTCGTCCCCCAATGTTTGTTGTGATATTTTTAACTTGCATAATACAAATACCCCTTCGGCCTCATAGCCATATCAGAACATCCAAATGAATATAATATAATTTCAAAATCATCAATATATAGATGAATGACAACAACATCCAGACAATCAATAATGTCACTTACAATTTCATCAGTAGCTATATAATCATCAATTTTAAATTCAAATTTTCTCGGTCTACTCAATATATCCAAATATCACATGTCCTAAAAACATCCATAAATATATATAACCATGTCCAACAACATGTCAACATCTATATAAAATGTCTCTAACAATCATCATGCATCATATATGAATTAGAGTCAACAATAATCCATGATCTGACATCTAACACCATACTAAATCAAAACTATAATAATGTCCATAATATAGTCAATAGTATCACAATCAATATCAGAAGTGTCAAAGGGAAGTGGGCACTACATACCCCTCCCCTTAGACTCAACTTCATCCTGGAAGTCATTGGAAAGAGAGATAGGAACAAATGCAATAGAAAAAGGATCACTCCATTCTGCAATTGTTTGCTTCAAACAAGTGTAGGTCTACAAAACCTAAGTTTGGTCCAATGTAATTCAGCAAGAAGAAGGGATATTGCAAGGGATGAGTTCTAAACTTTCTTTATGCAAGGCTACGAACACTTAAATCTAGAGAGTAAATTTACGCTATCAACCAAGATACCACACATAACAATATAACATGAAGAGTTCAAAAGAGTCTTAAGAGTAACCACCAAGTAGAGGAATAATAAGGAGAATTCCATGAGTTTTATAACAACCACATAGTTTCCCAAGGAATACAACATACTACATTAATAAAATTTAAGGGTCCTACACATTTAAGCCATGATTTCAAGGTTCATTGTCTAGACAAGGCTAGAAAAAATCAATTATGACCAAATTTACATGAGGAACAAGTCTACTCAAGGTCCCATAATTTGAGGATCACACAGGATGAGGTGAATCAACAAGGACACCTAAATCATAAAAACATTTAAAATCAAGGAACTATTCCACAAAAGCACTTCTATAACTCGAGAGGGTACAATTAACTTTTCATGGTAATAAAAGTGAAGTCAAGACCACAAGTTTTCCTATAGTCTAATTTTTACACTTTTGTTTTAAGAATCGAACACACCATACCAACCAAATCTAAAGAATTCAACTGTTTAGCAAAGAAATATATATATATATATATATATATATATATATATATATATATATATATATATATATATATATATATCTCCCCTAGCAACTAACATATCAATACAAGTACCATACATTATAGCACAATGGGATTTATTTATCTTATTTCCTACTCAAACTTGGAATAACCATAAAGAGAGCATAAGAAACACCAAGGACCACTCAAGGTCTCTAGGGAGAAGAACAAGTAACATAGGGTCCAATTACAATCCAAGGGTGCATCGTATCAAAAGTGAATAACATCATCTTGCACTTTCCATCCTAATGGAAAAGTGGCAACAACAACAAGGTGACTGAAGAAAATATGAAGAAAAGAAGACTTCCCGAAGTTATTTTATATCCTTAACATATGTTGCCTTAAAATTACAACTTAGGTCTTCAAGGACAAGACAACACGCAAGGAGGTTGTTTCTCAAATAACAGATAAGTCTCAATCCAAAAGAACCACAACTCACATTCGTCGAGCTATGGGACAAAAAGGGTATGATGACCCAAAACTCCCACAAGAAAGACACATATATCTATGAACAAGAAGTACTAAGCAACTAGAACACATTACTATCCACCAGGTGTTTCACAATTTTAGGTAGGCGACAGAACTATAGGTTCAACTATACATTGCACTCAATACACATAAATCTTACTTATTTTATAACTCAACTAATTAAGTCAAAAGTTATAGTTTTATTTTTCCTAGCACATTCCTTTATGAGTTTTCTTAATTAAAATATTCCTTTTTATTTTGATATCACATGTTTGCATTATAAGGATCACCACTAAGGTGGCCATGATATCTCGTCATTCTGTATAGGCGGAAAAAAAAAATATTTATTCTACTCCTAGGGGAGGTAGATGGAAATTTTTTTCCTTTTCTATTCTTCTACATGGTTTTTATTCCTTCTATTAATCTACCAAGGATAAAGAAAGGACCATTTTTCTCTTTCTATTTTCTAGTTTATTTGTTAAGCTTCAAGGCCAAATCTCCTCAATTATAGTTTTATGATGTTTGGGTGAGTCAATTTGTCAATTAAAAAAATTAATGAGAAGGAATGGTAAACATATCACACTATTACTTTTATGGGAGAGAGAGGTAATTCAACACATCACATTTTTAATTCTAAGGAAACAAGGGACATTCAACATAGAAAGCACATTATTAATTTGGTAAGAACTAGGAAAAAATCAACCAACATGGATCACAACAATATTTTGAGATTTTTCCACTAATTACAAGTATCATAAAACATTCCTAGTGGGTTTCTACAAGTTCTCAAAAGAATTTATGAGGAAGACCCATTAAGGAAGCATAATTACTTTTACTAATCTACTAGGGTTTAACACTTTTTTGTTATTTTTGGTGAAAATATTTTACTCACCTGATAAGACAAGGAAAGTTTTCAAATCTACACCCATATTACCATAGGATACCACCAACCAAGCAATCAAAATGACAAGGAAATATTTTAACTATAAGAACACCACATACTCATTAGAAGTGTCAAATGTAAGCAAACAATCAACCATCTTATTTAACATGGCTTTATGACCAAGAGTTACAGTTTCGGAAGAGAATCACATTAGAAAATACCACCAAGATTTAATTATCAAGGTCTAATTACACTATCATCACCAACGTCATGGTCCAAAAACTCAATTCATCCATAAGTGTCTCCACATAATCCAAAATTAATAGGTCATAGAGTATTATCCATAGTAACTAAAAAAAATTAAGGAAAGGGTAGACATATTTATAGGTCAAGAGGAAAAACAAACACTTTTAATTTACACACAATACTCAAATGGGATTAAATCTAACCATAATTACAAAGATGCATACAATCCTCAAGTCACTACTTAATATAATGAAATGAGGAACTCTTGATAAAACTTAGCATGCCATCAAAGAGAAGCCACCACCAGACAAACACTTTTCCACTAACATCCACAGCCAACCAAAGAAAACCGATCCCATCATAATTCATCAACCCAAAATTAAACACCTCTACTCCAATGAGGTTTAAGCTCTTATTGGATTGTAAGAGTATCACCACCACCACTAACAGACTACCAACTAGAACACACAACACAATGAAATCTCTTCCCAACAAGGTCGAGTAATGAAAAGTTCACTCTAAGATCCTAGATACAGTCAAGGTTCCATGCATATAAAACCAAGGCATAAATTTAAGCACCTAAGATAACATTCAAGACACCTAGGGTGTACCCCATATGAAAAAATGTATGAATACAAGTAACATAGAACTAACTCAACATCATGTAGAAATAAATCCATGTAACGTTTAGCTAAGCAGCCAACAACATAACGATCTCTGAGCCACCAATCAAAATACAGTCCAAGAAATATCGTCAATCGAGGAAAGTGGTTAAGTAGTTGCATTGCAAAAAGTATGAAAATTCTTGTAAAAATATAAATAACTAGAAGATCCTCAGAGCTTCTAAATCCAATCATAAAAAAATATGTTGGTCCTTGATAAAATGATACAAGTTTAAAAATTTGAAATACAAACGTTAACACCATATTCACTTCACACCCTTCATGGCCGCCAATAGGGTACTATGCCTCGAGGTCGATTGCGAGGACACGTGTGTAGGATTGGGTCATAAACTACACCCAGACTTAATGTCCACTCTCCCATATGGGTAACAAAATGAAAAACTGACAACTAGACCAAATTTCCTAACTACTGAAGGAAGGAATCTCTAAGAAGCTTCTAATTAACTCTTCTCGACCCCAGGACACAACCACTATTGTCCAACCACAAGATTCACACCATAAAATTTATCATTCCAACAACTCCAATAAGGAAGGGTCTTAACAAACGGCTTAATGCATCTACAATTAAATCAAGTTTTAAGACTTGTAAAACAACACATTTTCAAATGGGAACCAAGTTTCCACTAAATTAGAAGTTCACAAAAATCAATTTAATTTGACATTCTTAGTTACCCAGGTTCAAACAAAATGCCATTGAGCAAGTAAAACAATTCAAACAACTTACTCTTTTATTATTATTTTAATTTTGGTAGTTCAAATGAATAGAGTAATGTAATATTTATTCATACACATTTCTTTTTCAATTTTCAAACAAGTTTGTTTTCTTATATTCAAAAGTGTGCTAGGTTTATAGTTCATGTCTCAATTTTTTTAGTGTGCCCAAGGGTCAAATATTTGAACCCATGGCTCTGATATCAAGTGTAATGCCTGTTAAAACAACCCACTTGAAACCCATGAACATCCTAGGATTAGTTAGAAAATTATGGAATAATTATTTTTTTGAAAGTGTTAATGACCAAAGTCTCAAGGAAAATTAAATTCAACTTATAACTTTTCCCATTATAATAATTACTAATTCCACATTATAAAGCAACAAGTTTAATAAGTCCACACCTAGCTCAAATATCCTCAGGGATTAATTTAATCACTGATTACATTCACATTTTAGCTAAATATTCCCTGATTAAAATTTTAGGGTTAAGGGACCAAAACAATTAAATACCTAAGGTATTTAATTCCACAATATCTAATACAAGAGCAAGGTTTAATTACGTGGGGAGAATAATATATATTTAAAATCATCGAGTAAATTCTTACTTACCCACTCCTAGAACTCGGTTAAAGATTCAATTTGATTTCTCTTGTGATTAATATAATTAAAACTCCCTAAAAACATTTCCATTAGGTAGGTAATTTCCTCACCTTTTCAATGATATAAATAAGTCCTCCTAACTCCTCATATTTCTCAAGTTATGGACCGATGAAACATGGGGTGAAAAGTTTCCCTAGAGCGGGCCTCTGGGCCTGGGAGGAAAATTTTCCCCAACTCGGGCCTGCGGAATTCGGAGAGAAAATTTTCCTAGAGGAGAAAGGTAGACTAGAAGAGTGGGGAAGCAAAATTTTCCCAGACGTGGGCTGGCGGAGTGGGAAAGACATTTAGCGCTTTTTCCCTTTTGGGACAAAAGATGCAATTTGCCTCCGTGCTCCCATGAGTCCGTAAGGGAACACATATTGGCATTTCCAAATTCTTGTGGAAAGTCATGCTACTAGAGGAATTTTAAGGATTTTATCCTTTTTATTTCTTCCAACGCCCAACAAAGGCACTAGTCGATCAATGATTGGCTCATGGAGCCCACGGAGCCAAATTAACTTTTTGGACTTAGATCATATTAAGACAAAATGAAGGCTTGTGGATTAAAATAGCGAGTAGCAAGAAGCTTCAAAAAAAAAGGAAATTTTTAGCCCGTGGTCCACCCAAAATATTTTATTCATTAAAATTTGTGATTAGATTATTTTGAGCCCACTTAGATAATATTTAGACAAAATGAAGGGAACTCGTGGATTTCTGAAATCTATCGAAGCTTCATTAATTTAGAAATTTTATTTTGATAAAGTTTAAAGGGTAAAAAGAAAATGTCTTTTTGTCACTTAGAAATTTTTATTTTTAACTTATCAATTTTGTTCAAATTTGATGTCCACCCACTTGAATATTTTATTCATTTAAATTATTTGATTGAAGATCAATTAAAATTTCCCCAATTCAATAGTAAAAATGACTGAGATTATTTTGAGCCCAAAATGAAAGGTAAAAAAATTTTAGAAGGCCATAAATTTTGATCTGGGAACTCAAATGTTTTGGGAAACAAGGACTTTCTTCGAAATCTATCGACAACGTCTGTCTTTCTCACAAAAATGTTAGAAATTTTATTTTGATAAAGTTTAAAGGGTAAATGTTGAGAAAATGTCTTTTTGTCAAATCTATTCAAAAAAAATGAATTCTATTTTTAACTTATCAATTTTGTTCAAATTTGATGTTAATTTTCATTTTAAATCACTTGCCAAAATGCAATGAGAGGTATTTCACTTGGAATATTTTAGAATTCTTTCTTTCATTATTCAAATTCATCATACAAAATAAATTATTTCTTTCATATATCTCCTTCACATTTAAATCTTAAACTTTGATTTAATAGAACATATTTCCATTAATTTCCCTTCAAGTGGGAAGGTTCAATAAGGTTTATCTCAACAAGGAATTGTCAATTTTATTTAATTTTCCTTTTCTCTAGAGAATTTATCATTCTTCCAATTCGATCATAACAAGAGTAGGGGAAAGGCAACACTCTCCACCCAATCAAGAAATCCAATGAAAAGGAAAACCCATCCTTTTCATTGGCCCTCGAGCCCCAACCACAAAAAAATTCTTAATGTATTATAGTTTGGAAACATAGTTTCCATAATCTTTCTTAAAACAAAAACAGTTTACAAAACAGAACAAGCCGCCAAAATATATATCATTTCAAATCTATGACATTCCCCTGTACCCCTAGTTTCAAATGTCTTTCCTAGTCTACAAGGTCATTCTATACATTTTCTCCCAAATGGGAAATATTATCACCACCTGAGAACAAGCCATTGAAAATGTCATTTCAAAGAGATCTAATTCCCCCAAAAGGATCTATTTCCTTATGCCTATTTTCTTATTCCAAGTATTTCTTTGGATATGTTCCCAATTCCAAACTCTACCTCCCCAAAAGACTTTAGTGCCCCATAGATTCAACACCATCCCTAGGCTATCTCCCAACCAACCAAAAGAAAACAATTCAAACATTCAATTTTCACATATTTACAAAAGAAAGGAGAGTATTTCCAAGAGTTCTTACCTCTCATGATGGAGTTTGTTCCTTTCAAAACAACAAGCTTTCCAATGCTACAAATACATTTCAAAATCATCATATTCAATTTATAACATCTCCAAAACCCAAAGCAAGTCGCCAAAAATGAGGTGATAAAAGTGAAGCAAAAAAAAACACCAAAAACAATCCAAGGAATTGAATATATAGAAGAAGAGAGTATGAGGTGGATTCATGTGGGATGTCACATCACACATCATCAACTCTAACTATAATTCAACTTCAACTCTCTAAGGCTTTCATAAGTAGGTGAATAAATGAAAGTTTTACTTAACATCAAATCAAACCCAATTAAGGACTTTGAAAGAATGCAAGAAATTACAACATAGTGCATTGCTATTTTAATACTTGAAAAAATGTTTTCTCGAAAGTGCACCACTGTGAGAGATTTGTTCTATAAATCTCTCTCTTTCGTAGATAAATGCTTCTAGATTTTCTTTGGTATCAAGAGTGGTCCCATTGACCTGAAAAAAAGTAAATGGAGTATATCTCCTTGAAAAATGTTATCTCTCAAAAGTGCATGGAGAGATGGCTGCAGGTGTTCTAAACTTGCAAAATTTATCTCTCTCTTTCGTAGATACAATGGAAACACCTCAGGTCTATGGGTATACCTATTTTGAGGTGAGTCTTTGGTATCAAGGTTGATTCCTTATTGATGTATTTTAAACTATTTTTCTGGGGTTTGAGGGTAAATGATGACTTTAAAAAAGGATTTTAAAAAAGGCGAGTTGATACACCAAACTATATGAGGTATTTGACTGAGTACATGTAGAACTGATATGGGAATGATTTCTTTGTGCACGAGCCAACAATTTTTTGTAGATTATTAAGGGAAAACACTTTGATGTATTGAGGGAAAAATCACAACAATGCTTCTAAGTTAAACATACACATTATTATCATGCAAAAAGTTACTAAATTTGTGATAGGGTAAGATGATTAATCAAGGAATTCAACATTCACAAGATTAATGGAGCATACAAAAGACTGCAAATAATTGGAAAGGCATAAAAATACTTCACATTCAGAGGGTAAAACTGATAGAATCTGCTTCAATACTCTTGTATCTAAAAATGTCCAACCTGTGCTTTGCCAAGGCATACAATATATAGAAAAGATTATTCCCCACCCTTCCTAAAATAGAATAAATTTTTACTCGCCCATGTGTCCTATCAAACTAGTACAAAGAGGAATTAATAGCCTTTGATTACATCACAGTCAAACTGCAGTTGACTATTCTATCTTTAAGAAAAGAATGGGTGAATAATTTTCTATTAATAAATATTGCTTGATGAGCAAGTCTCCTTCCTTGTGCATGTAAATTTTTCTTCTTATTCTGTTCTGTCCTTTTTTGAAGGCATGTAAAAATACTCCTATGCAAGAAAATGAATACTTTTGATCTCCAATACTTAGAAAAATTATTCACCTCACTGTGGGGACCATCTGGAGCACATGTGTAATCATAATCCACTTCTTATTTTGTAAAAATAAGGTAATCAAGTCTTCAAAAGGTTACTTGCATTCAGATTGAGACCTCTACTCTATCTCTTGTGATCACATGAAAAATTTGCATTCTAATTCATGTCCAATGCTTCATAATTAGTGGGGACCACCTTTGCACTTGACCACTAGTCTTATATTGGTTTGGCCACCCTTGTGGACTTAGCACATTATTATGTTTTGAAATAAGACAAGGGGGAACTTTGCAAAACCATATAATACTCAGCCACTTTTGATGACCATGCAATTGTATAGTTTCTCAACCACTTGATTACTTGGGACATATACTATGGTTTAGACTTTTGAAAGACAATATGCAATAATTTTTGTTTTAATCATGGGGATGACACCCTCATGACGATTGAGTCACCCATCTACATGATTTTTCGGTTGCATCTAACTCAGTTTGAGTTAACCGTAACCCGGTGGTTTGTTTTTAAAGTTGGTGCCTTGAATAAGGACATTGATTGGTGTCATTTTTAATCTGTAGCTATTGATTTTTGATCCTCGGTTAGGGTTTTCTGATCTAGAATTTAATGAGGTAGTTGTTTCGAACCAAGAGGTAGTTGGCAGTGGTTTGTAGTATTCTGCATTGATACTTGTACTTGGAAAACTCCATCATTGATGTTGTAACTCTGGATGAGTTTCACTAACTCCCATCTTGAGCTCATGTAGTTAAGATCATTCTAACCCTAATGATCATTTCATTTTGGATTTTTGGTTTGTAGGCGAAGCCCTAGAAAAATGTTTGTTCATAAAAATGTCAATATATACAACATAAAAGATTATTCCCCACCCTTCCTATGCCATTGTTAAAATTTTGAACTCATCTCCCTTGGGAAAATGGATCTTGGTTCTCTTAGGTATCTATATCGTTGTTATTTTTTACTTATGTTCGAATTTCTAAGCTAGATGGTTGGATGTTTTCCGTCGTGCTTGATCTCTTTAAGCTCAGGACTATGTTATTCTTTTAGTGTTTTCAAGTTTTAATTTTAAAGCGGCCATCATTTCCTAATCATTTAGAGCTTTGTGTACTTTTTGAGGTCTCTAATTTCTTGATCTTGAGCTTTCGAGGTGAAGCATTGTGGATTCTCATTATCAATGCTAAAAAAATAGAATTTTGAGCTTGGTTTCCTTAATACCATGTACTCTTTATGATGGAATGATCATTGGTTTGAATTTTTCACTAAAATCTTCTGTGAAATAATCTTCTCTATTGTTTTTTTGTTTTTGGACCATTTTGAAGGCTTTGATTCAAATTCATGACTCTGAGTTCCATCTTGATTCACTGACATCTACGGGAGAAGGTAAACTCGTGGTTTCTTCTTAAATACTTGTCACTGTTTATTGATTATTGAATCTCTAAAATTGTAGATCTGTGCATTTTTCGATATGGGTATTCGGGGTTATTGTCCCACTTCTCATTTATTTTAACAACCTCTTGGTAGCTTGGAACCTGTGTATTTACTTACTACGTGTTTTTAGATTAGAGAGATTTGTCGAAGAGTTTACACCTTCTGACCTGATCTTTTGACTTCTTCTCTATATGAATTTTATGCTTCACCACTTTAAGTTGGGGTTTCATAATAATAATGCTCATTTTTTACAATAGGGTCTTTGATTAACCCGTAAATTTTGGATTATTTTATTATGAGTCTTGAGTTATCATCACCTCCTTTAATTTGAGCCCAAAGCTTGTTCTTAGTCAATCCTTGAGCCTTTTCTGGAAACCCTGGATATTCTTCATTATGTTTTGTATTCAATCATCTTTGTACTTACTTAATGACTTTACACAGCTTGTCCATGAACATTTTCTTACACTCTTTGTTTCCTTAGATATGGGCTCATGAACTTGATTTGTGAATAATTTTGGAGATTTGACCATCATTTGGGTTAACACTCTTTTGTGGCTGGTAAAACACTCATTGTGATGGGAATGTGAGATTGTTGTCCATTTCTTCAAAATCCCTGAATTTGAATGCATTTACCTAAATAATGGGTATTCGTATCGATTGTTGTTTTTATACCCAAAAATCCCTACCATTACTTACATGTATAACACCATTTATGAGTTGTATTTGCTCTAAGATCAAATTTACAAAATGGGTTTGTATTGAAATATGTAATTTCCATATCTGGGCTTGACTATTTTTCATTGGAGCTCCTTCAATTACAAATTTGCTCATCCATTTTGGTGAGTTCTCAAGCTTTTCCTGATTTTCACTTTGGTAGCTCGTTTTTCCTATTTTGAGCTCCTTTGGGTTCCTTCTATTCGATTTTGAAGCTCAATTTCTTAGTGACTCAAGACCTTGTTCAAAGTTCTGCATAGTTTTTATTTGTTTTGTCTCATCATATGCCTTTTCTTTGAATTTTTAAGTTAAATTTTCTTCCTTACATATGTTTCCATCCTCGAGTTGTTATAGCTTATTCTGGAAACACCATCTTTGAATTTTATGAGCTTTGAATATTTTTCTTCTTTGGATTTAAAAAATGTCTTGCCATGAGCACATAAGCTGATATTTTGGTTCTTGTTTAAATGAAAAGATTTCTCTCTCATGAATATTTTCTGTATTTGAAAGTGCATTCATAATCCATACCTGAAACTGTACCTTGTGCTAATATCTTTATTATCACTTAAAATCACTACTCTTTGAGTTCATAGTGTTATAGTTGTATGCTTTCTCAGTCATAAATTGTAGTAACTGAATTTTGCATATTCATGGCAATCATAACTCTGTCCTTTTCATAACTTCATGGTGGTAAATTTTAGAAGTATGTAGAATATGTGAAATAATGTTCCTTAAATTTATTGCTTTAACCTTCACTTGTTGAATACTTGCAAATATACCTTCCTTCAATAAAGACTATGTCATTTGATCATCTCTTGAACTTGTGACTGTGTCCTTTTGATTCATTTATACCTGATTGTTTTCACACTAAACCTTGTAGACTTAAAAATGCACTCTTATCATTATTGCATTATGTATTCTATCCATTGAGTTGTATCTGAATGATTCTTTGAGCTTGAATTTATGAATACTTGAAGTATGAAATGATCAATTAAATAACAACACTTGATTGGATTGTAATCACAAGCTTTATGATATGCCCTTATGTAATTGTTACTTGGGTGCTTTACTTGTTTTGCAACCATGTAAACCTTGTATCAACCTTGTATCTTGAATCTTTCTTTGATTGCATGGTTGTTATGACTTTATATTTAGAAAATTGACTCTACTTTGCTTGTCATAGTTGTACTCCATTGGTATTGTAGCATTTCTATATCTGTTTTGATGCAATCTGAAAGTGTGCACTTGTAACTTAATCTGGCACTGTAACAGTTCATTTAGATGCTTCATGGCTTGTTGTTGGGGCTGAAATCTAATAATTGTTATCTTTGATCATGTCATGCATTATCTTCTTTCTGCATTACTATTTGATTTACATATAGCTTTTAAAGCATGTATTAGTTTAAAATAACATGATGGAAAGATGTAAAATGTCTATTTTACATGGCGAAAGCCCTGTCAAAATTTTCTCAATTTCATTCTTATTCTATTTCAGATGTAAATGTTATCTTTCTAGCTAATTTCATCCTTTAAATGATGAATCTTTTTTTTCACCTTTGAGTTTTATTCTTCCTCCATACCAATATGTACTTGTGACTTATTCCAATCTGATGTATCATAGGATAGAAGTCATTGAACTCTGCAATCTTTATCTAACAGTGAGGACTTTAAGACATGATTTATTTTCTTCTTTACTGCAACATGTACCTTCACTTTTAAGAAAATAGTTAGAAAAAATTTAGGCTTTTTGGCCTCTCTTATGTTCCGTAGTCTTTCTGTCTTCTCTCTCCTCTTACTTCTGAGTAGATAATCATGTATGTTGTGCAGGAAAGTAATTTATCAATCGTGCCTTTGATCTTCATGTAATTTATATCTCCTGTTGTTAAGAGATCCCTCTACATGAATTTGGATAGTATAGGAATATGGATTGTACCCTGAGCTCATAACTCATAGTTTCTCTTTTTTGTTTTCAAGTACAATGCCTTAAGAAGCGAGATGAAGAGGGAATAAAGCTGGAACTAGAGATGTATCAACCGAAGCAGAAACCCCCAAGGCAATGATGGGTTCATTCATACTCCCCTATTTTATATTTCATTCATATGTACCTCTTATTTAATTAGTTGTATTTTAATTTTCAGTTACATCCCAAGGCTTGTGTGGGAACATTTGGAATTCCTTATTGAGAAAACATCAAATTCTAAAATTGAGTTGTGTATTTCTTTCTACATTTTAGCTTTCTATATGGATTGTATGATGAATTAAACAACTCAATAATATAATTGAATGTCTTAATCATGAAGTAAAGAACTTTAAATAGTACCTGCAACATATAGTAATGAACTTTGATTACTGCAATCTAGAGTTATGATTGTTGTTCCAAAACTTAACAATTCATCTATTCTACAATTCAATGTCTTCATCAGGATAACACATTTGTCCTTTGGGGATTTGTGTTCTTTTGCTGAAGATAGTCATGAAATTGTAGACTATGTGATCTATTACGTTTTGTAACAACACACATAGTTGTAAATTTCATGTAACCATTAATTAATTCAACAGAAACAATATGAACTAAAGAGCCCCCCCTAGCTTAGGTTCACGACACCAATGCCATCCATCATAATGAATTTTTGAGTTGTCCATTTTTTCACAAGTGAAAATGCTATCAACAACAATATTTCTGGATCCATTCCACTTTCCTTTATTCTTCTTGTTTAAGATAAAAATATTTTTCTTAAATTCAATTACTACATTAAGAAATTTCCTGACACTTTTTAAATGCACATCAAGCACTTTATCCTCATATTTAAATTTTTCATACTTTGAATAGATTTCAAAATGGAAAAATAATTAAGTTTTAAAAAATTGTAAATAATATTTGAATATTTAGTAAGAGTCACTAATGCCTTATCTTGTTCCACATTTCAAATAACTACAAGGCCCTTGTCTCTTGAGCACATGTTGTGGTATGCTTGTGCTTCTTCATTTAAAATATCAATTCTATTCAACATAATGTGCATCACTTTGTCATGATAATTATTTTAAAAATATAAAGAATCGACATAGCTAGATTCATCAAATTATCAGTCTTTTCTAGCTAGTTTTGAACTAAAGAATACAATATATGTCTTTGGGAAATTTTTAAAAATAGTGAATGTATTTCTTTAATCCACATATTAGACCTAAAATCCAAAAATTTTAATCATTCAATACCATTCAATAAAACATCTTTAACTTTGGATTCACAATTGTTAGCCAAAAGAGCATTAAGTGCAAAAGTAGTTTTTTTTCATTAGTTTTGGTAGTTTGTACTAGAGAAGGTGTGGTTGATCTATCCACCCTTATCGGAGAAGGATTCCTTGCTCCATAAATCATATCTTGGGCATCAAAATTTTCATAGGCTTGAACCCCCCTTTCAATGCCTATGTATTCTTGATTCAAATAAATTTTATTCAAAACCAAAACACCTTGTCCACTAGAAACATTTCCAAATGAAAAACTTTGGAAACTCAATTAAAAAATTAAGGTTTCCCCTACTTGAAGTTTTAGGATTAAATGAAATATTCTTGCCATATAACCTAGTCTTGATATTTATTTGGTAAAGGTGGTGGAGGTGGCATCTTCCTCTTCATAGTAGAAGAAGGATTTTGAATTGAATAAAGATGAGGCTCTACAACAATCAATTGCACATTTGTACATAACATGAGAAAAGGTAAATGAAAAACATAATAAGATCAAAAAAATTATAAACATAACGTTATATCATATATGATTATAAAAATTACCTAGTTGTATGTATTTCAGTTGAGCTAAAATTGGAACTGGGGCTTGTTATAGTTGATGTGGATGTTGTATAGAAGATGAATTAAATGTATGGGATTTATAGTGGTACGTGTGATCTAAACATAATTAAGCATAAATTATTGATAAGCTTCTTGAATTTTTATTTAAAAATCATAAGACAAAAAAATACAAAAATGAGATTCATACCTGGAGCCAAAGAGTGAGGTACCGAAGATATTTCTACCTCCTGTGTTTGATCAAATTCATATGGAGATGACCTACTCTCTATACGACTCCCCTGGAGTTCTATATCACAACGACAGATAAGATAGTTCTAGGTAGGGGGTAGGGGACCCTCAATATCCAATATATAAAAATAGGCATATGTTGGTTTCTAGGGTATTTAGATAGGGGGTGCCATCCCATGTCATGCCATGCTCAGGATCTAAGGAGAGATAAATATCAATCAAGTGCCTACCCACATATAAATAGATAGGTCCATCTCTATATAGAGGGCCATATTACAATTTGGGTTGGGGTATAGATGGGGGCCCATATAGTTCTCTCTAGCGGTAGGCCTTTATTGGGCTAGCATGAGCCTGATAATATAATCTTGTGCTACTTGGAGGTTTTTTAGGAAAGAAATATAAGTTACAAGAAATATTGAAACATATACAAGTTTTAAATAATTAATTACATTTATTTTCAAACTTATATACATCATAAATAAAAAGACTTACGATTAATTCCTTTGGTCTGGTAGATGTGTCAGTTTGAGGGTTTAACAAAATTTTGTTATCCCAATTTCCCCACAAGCAAAATAGGTTGAATGCAACCTTGCATGGGAAAAATGGAAGGGTAGCCCCAATCGTATGGACTCACCTTTGATCCCAAAAACTGATTTTGATAGCCAGAAGAACACAAGAACCACGGAGTATGCCACGTGCCTCAACGGTGGATCACCAAGAGTGGAATCCAAAATAAGGTCCCCAATGAGCACAAGATCACCATGTGGCTAGGAGTCAAGGCAGAGTGGGCGAGACCAGACATTGAATAGGTCAAATAGAATAGAGTTTACGGAAGCCTCCACGCATCCAATTGATGCTCCTTCAAAAGAAAAATTTAGTGGAATATCTCAAACATGCACCAGCCCGCCATGACGTCGGAGTCAGAAAATGGTCTCATCAGCCATTGAAAAGTCACAGAGCCACGGGAGGAGCTACATGTCCCAACCACTTAAATTCAAGGGTGTGACCCAAAAGGTAGGACCCAAACATGCATGAGCCCCCCATGTGTCTCGAGTCAGACATATAGCCCCACCAAAAAGAAGGGACTAAGCCAAACACAAGGAAATGGAGGAGCAGACTACAGATGATGTTATGTGTCCCATAATCACAAATTAGGAGCTGGCTATCAGGGTCCTACTTGCAAGGGGTTTTTTTGCATTATATATGATGGGCCCCTTTAACTCACAAAAGTGAAGAGGAAGGAAATGTTCACTTAAGACCCAAATCGGCTAAGACAGAGGCGAGGAAGCGTAAGGCCACACGTGTCTCTTCGACACTCTTTCGAGGGTCAGATCGAAAAGTTGTTTCCCAAATGAGCCTTAGCTTGCCACGTGGTCAGAGTCAAGAGGGAACAAATTCGACTATTGAAAAGTCAAAGATGAGCAAGAGGATCCATGCATTAGCTCGGCGCTCTTTCAAAATAAAATTTTGGGGGGTAGTTCTTAACATGCACTAGCTCGCCACGTGTCTCGAGTCAGGAACAATGTCTCCACCAACATGGGGGCTTAGGAAAAGAATAGAAGAAAATGAGTAGGCTTGCAGAAGGTGCCACATGTCAGTCCAATGCAACTTCAAGAGTGTATAAGAGGGGAAGAAACCTTTAGATGTGTGAGGCCACCACATGGATGTGCACGAACAGAATATAGACCCAATGTACCTTCAGGCAAGCCATATATTTTGATCAAAAGCTTAGAATAGAGCGCGAGGGGATGTTTTAGGAGATCTTATCACCTGCCACCATTAATGTTTCGACCCACCATTTTTGAGGCTGTCTAGTCTCCCACCTACCATCATGAGGAAGAATGGGCCTCCTTTCTTGCACAACAAGGAACAACGATGATGGCATGGGTGTTGTAGTGAGACCCATTATTGTTGTAAGGGATTTCATTTCCCTTTTTGGGGTGGTTGAACAAGAGTCTAGATCTCTTCTACCTCCTTCTCTAATTATTCCTATATATTATACAGGAGGGAAAATTCTAGTAGTTGGAAATTCTTACGTTGCGCCCTCCCTTTTCTCATCCCTATAGGTGAATTCGTGGAGTCTCGAACCCCTCCATCCAAATTGTAATGCAATTTTTTCCTCTTAGCTACTGTAATGCATTGTATCAATTCTCGGAGTAATAGAATAAGTCTGTGGATGATTTCAACCCTCTCTTATGTTCAGTTACTTCTTTATGATCCCTTATTGCAAGTTTGGTCATCTTTGCATGGATATTGTGTCCAATTTTAATGGTTTGTGTTTAAAAGCATTACAAATTTTTAGCATTCCTTTAGTGCATCACCTCTGTTAGATTAGTTTTCATTTGTTGTATCCCCTAAACCTTGTCTCCTTGGCAAGTTAAAGTAGGATTTAGAACAACCCTCTACAATTTGAACATGTGCATCTAAATAGAGGAATAGGAGCCAACCTTCATCCGGAGAGCTCTCTCAACTTGCAAAGTCCCACACTTTGAGAGATGCTCCATGTTGTGTAGTCTCACTGAGAATCTCAACCCATCAAGTTACATATTTTAGGGGTGGTATGATTTTGCTTCAATAGTTTTGGCACACCCAGTGGGAAAAGAAGTCTTCATTTCTATTACAATAAGATTGATGTGCACTTTTTGTAAGTTCCTAGATTTTAAGAAGCTCTAAAATCACACATCTAGTGAATCCAAAAGAGGAAAAATGCACTTGTTTCAGCAGTCCAAGATTTTCTAGTTCATGAGAAGAATATAAACAAGGTCAAGAACTAGAGAGGAGGGACTATTTGTCTATATACATTTATCCCTAGAAAGATAAAGGAGAAGAAGAAGAGACCAAAGGTATTCACCTCCAAAAAAATGGAAATTTTTGACACCTCCACCTGTTAGGTGTTTCTTTCAATTGAATAGAGTGGTCTGACCAATCAGTATGGTGAAACCCAACCCCTACATAAATTTCACTGGCAACAGCCCACTGGCTCTCAACGCACAAAATCTAGTTCTAGCTGCAGCACTGAAGAGCATTCCATATTTTATTAGAGAGAACCAAATGGCTACAATTGACCACATCCAGGATATCACAAATTTATATGCAATTCATGAGATCATTGAAATGGATGTTGCGGTCAAGTTGTCATCTTTTAAGGGTAAAATTTACCGTGGTTCAAGAGTCTAACCATGGGATCCATTCAGAATTGGGACCATTTTTGCATGAATCTTCACAATCAATTTGGAGACAAGGGAGATAATCTATTCTTATTGGAACAAATGACAACAATCAAGAGGGATCCTAATGAGTAGTTGACCGACTTCAACTTCAAATTCTAGCGAACGTGGAATATGATTCTAGTGGCTGTGAGACCAACATGAGAAGTTTATTTTCTATACTTCCTTAGAGATTTCAATTATGATATTTCCATGATGATTCAATCAATGGGAGGTATAAATTTACCCGCATCCTATAACATTTCCATTAGAGCCAAAAATTGCTTAATTTAGGCTGGTAAACTTGCACCTAGGCCACCTATGCCTCTCTATCCAGAACTAGGAGCTCCAAGCACTAGTTAAACACCCACATTATCTCCCATACCTGCTCCAAGGAATAAAACTTCAAATGAATCTTCCACCTCATCTTATAGCTCCTCAAATGAGCTCCAAGAAGTCATGAAGCAACTATAAAACTTGGGTAATGAGTTAGTGACACTTAAGAGGCAAAACTCAAAATTTTAGATCATATCAGCCTAATAAACCACCCATCCAAGCTACAAACTAGAATCAATGAATACCTCCTACCAATAGACCATTCCATCCTTATAATCCTAATGTTGCATCCACATATAGAGCCTTGGTACCAGTGAAAAATAGCATGGCATAGGAATATGATTGGTGTTTCCCATGCAATCATCCACATAACAAGTCAATGTGTTTCAATGGTGCTTTGAATCAAGATCTTATGGTGACAACAACTGGTGTGGAACAAGAGACATGCCATGAAGGGAATCAACAATAGGAAGTAACCTAGAAAGAGGCACCTCCAAGTGAGACTACGCTTGTCAATTGGTAGGCTGAAGATTTTTGTGGTATGAATCAAGGACCTCCTCATAGTGTGGCAACAAATATATGGTCCAAGAAGAGGAATTTTAGAGAAGGTAAATCATCCAATTCAAATGGTCAACAACCCTCTGTTAGCTTGCAAAGTGCTAACAACAAAAGTACAAATCCCAATGTGCAGAGTCTACCCAAGCTACCTTCCAGACCCACTCAACCACCGGTTGTAATGATCCATGTGCAAGAGAAGAATGTGCAAGGAAAAGGAGAGAAAAATGATATCTCATCCCCAATCAACATCATTGACTAGATGAAGAAAAAAATGTAAAAATATTGATGTGGGAGTCATTGGCTATCCCAAGACAGAGAGACCTATTGCAGGATGTTATGGCCAATTAGTCAACCTCAAATCAGCCACCCAATCAACAAGAAAAGGTGCTTACCAATACAGCTTAGTAGGAAGAAAATCATAGAGATCACAAAGGTAATAACTAAAGCCCCCTCCCTTCTATGTCTCATTGATCATTAGAGAAAAGCTAGTGCATAATTACATGATTCATTCAGGAGCAAGTAGCTCAGTCATGCCGAAAAAAATAGCTGATTAGCTAGGTCTTCAATATGAAGTCGTCTCCAAAGGTGTAGTGAAATTGGATGGGAAAACAGTAAAAACAGTTTGATTAATCAAATATTTGAGTCTCACATTTCATTCATTTCCCATTGTGACCGTATTGTAAGATGTATCAGTCATACACTTTCCACCTCTCCTTGCATTGTGTTTGTCAAGAGAATTCACCGCTAAAATTGGAGGTTATTTGTCTATTGATTTGTCACATATGTTATTCAGAAAAAGGTATGGAGCTAAGGATACCATCATATCTAATCCTATCAAAAAATTTCACATATAGCCTCATACACCAAACCCATTCAATTCAAACTATTCAGCATATTATCAAGAGGACTATCCAAGTGCACATGAAGTAGATACCAAAGTCTGATGTATTCCAGACTTGAATCTTGATGAATGAGCAAACAAGAGACATGAATTGTACCCTTACAAAGAAATGGAAGAATCTGAATTAGGATTATACTATTTACATAAAGATAATCATCTTCTCCATAGCATCTCCGAGCCAGATGACAAATATTCTAACAAAGTATGACATTTATTCTTCGACGGCTCAAAATGTAGATAGGGAGCCGGAGGAGGAGATATGTTTGTTTCACCTCTATTGGTACCCAAATTTGTTATCCTTTTCAGTCTGAGTAGCATCGAGATATGACATGAAGCTTGAATTCAGATAGATCATGATGTGTGTCATTTTGTAGATGGGGAGGTGATCTAACTTGCACTCAGTTTTGTGGAGAGATGGATAGCACTTTGAAAGGATTTGATCTTACCCTCACTATTTTAGGTTGTGCCTTTCAAAAAAGGTAAGAGAACCTATATTGTAACCCCCAAATGGTGAAGGAGATGAAGATATCCCTCAATTTATTCAAATAGTATGAAAATTCCTTGGGAAAATATGATCAACACTCCAAATCTGAATTTCACAAGTTGTCACTCCCAGATCATGGAGATATTTTCAATGCAAGGCAAGGGTTACTGAATACATTGTATGATCCTGATTTGCTTTGTGCATTTTTGTAAATGGATTGTATTCTTCTATTGACACACAATGCAATACAGGGGTAGTATGGGGTAGGGTGGGTTGTTTAGAATGATTTTTTTAGTGGGGTATTGATGAGAAAAAATGGGATATATAAGATCTTTGACAACCTATAGAATACTTGAAACAACTATTAGATAAAATGCTTCAAATAATCAGGACATTCTTTCAACCAGAAGAAGCATAAACAAAAGCCCAGGTAGCACTCTTCACACAATCTTTGAGAATTCACCACAAAATATTAAAGTAAAGAACTCAATTAAACAAAAAAACCCATGATCAAACCATGCCTAAGGTACCCCCAAAGGCTTATAAGCAATCTCTGCAGTCAAGGAAGGTAAAGTGATTTTAAATTTGTTTATCTCTTTATCAGATGAAGGCTCTTCTGAACATGATATTTCAAATACCACTAAACTATCAACAAGAAATGGAGATTCTGTGTGATTTCTAAAGACTTTCAATGCAAGATTGCAACAAGAACAATGGAAACTATTTGCAGACATTTAAAAATGATAGGAGACATCATATTGCCTAGAAAAACATAGATTAACTCAAAAGTTTGTTAGATTCATCAACAGGGGAGAGTTTCATGAAAAATCTTAGAGCAGTGTGATAGCTATACACTTGTACTGAACTCACATACATGAAGATCTAACACAAAGAAATTATTCTAGTTCTTTGGTGGTTTTTCAGAAAAATGAGCTTCCTCTCAAAATTTTCTCATGATTTTCAAATCCCCCCCCTTTTACAATTTCTCCAAAATGCATCATATACCTAATGCCACATTGGAGCCTTCTTTCCCAAGCAAAGAATATGCCATGGGATCAAGTTTGTTAAAAAACAATCCTTATCATTCAATGAAAATGACATCAAACAGAAAAAGATTCACAGGATGCTAGGTGTGCCCAAAAAGATTAAATCATTACAAATATCTAGATCAAAATCCATCTTGGAGGCATGTTTTACATCATTGAGGCATGCAAACACCTTTTACTCATCATTTTCACCTTTTTACCTTTTCAAATTACCTCTGCAACTTTTGATTTTGCCATTTCACATTTTTTCTCAGGATGGGGAAAAAAATTACTTCAAAAACATCTCAATTCAAAGAATTAAGCCATGAAAGTGATGCCAATGATCCTAGAAGGCCAAAAATACATAGAATCACTATAAATTTGATGAATTTTGATGCAAAAATCTTGATTCCAAGCTTCCTAGAGCTCCCATGGCGGTCAAAAACAAATGGATGCACAAAAACCATTGATCTTATCCATCTTTTAAATTTGGCCCTCCATGTGCAAGATACAGACTTATAAATAAGCTTCAGTTACCTTTTTCATTTTTTGGATAAGGCCGGATACTTGACAAAAAATGATTGGAAACCAATTCAGGCCTACTTTTTGTCTTTTTGACATTTTTGAAAAAGTGGAAAAATTTGAATTTTTTCACCACCCCTCTGCTTTTGAATTTTGTAGCTGACACATGGCACATGGTGGGTCCCATTGAGATCATGCTTCAATTCTACGCATTTTGACTTTTTTTGAGTTTTTGGGAAAATTTTCACTTTTTGCCCCGCGGCCACACCTCTAATTTCTTCCTCACCACGTGTCGCTTCCTCTATCGCTAAAATCCATGGGCCCAATTCTCATTTTAACTCCCATTTTTCTAAGGGAAAAATTCAATTTTCCTTCAGTTGGGCTGCCTACCCACTTTTCCTTCACCACGTGTCTCCTTGTGATTTGTCACGGGCCAGCACTCCAAATTTTGATTCTGAGCCCTTTTTGCAAAAGGGAAAAAATTCCCTCCTACCTCCACCAGCACACTGACCTGCCTTGTCTACTCTACCCACCACATGTTGCTCAATGATTCCCTAGCGGGGCCATGCTCCAAAATTTTACTTTAATACTTATTTCTTCCAAAGGCAAAAACCGTAAAAACCTCTGCCATCTGCATCCCCTCTACGCCTGCCGTGCTACCACGTGTCCTCCTCTGATTGGAGTGGGGCTGAAACACATTTTGAAGATTTATAGAATTAGAGCCAAAAACTTTAAGTCCTTCATCGGCCCGCTCCTCCCTCTAACCTTTTATAGACACGTGTCCACTCCCGATTGGCTATGGGGTTTCGAGCCAATTTTTGATTTTAAAATTTTTGAAAAGTAAAGTCAAAATATCTAAGGAGATCCAACCACCTACCATCCCCCTACCAATCAGAACATGCCACATAGGAAAAGTTTGGAAAAATGGGTCCCTGGGCCTGAAAATGCCCCATTGTTTGAAAAGGTGAAAAATGAAATGTTACAACACTTCCCCACTTTTCCTCAGCCATTTAGAAGCTTCCACATCACCAATACCCTCTTGGGATGAATTTGACGGGAAAATGACGCCCGTCTGACCGTCAAAACATAAAAAATTCTAGGGATGTTCTAGAATTCAATTTTTTCACCAAGGATGGTAGATTTTTCAGTTCTGAATCAACTGAAGCATGATTTCGAACATTTTTGACCTTCGGATAGTATTTTCAATTGCACACAAGTATGATTTGATCAATTTCAATTTTTCCATGATCTAGCAAAGGGAAAAATGACATAGCCCACAAAATTGGAAAAACTAGGGCACAAAAAAGGGCAAACTTGGATTATTCTTTCAAATTAGGGAAAAACAAGAAGTTTGTGAGCATTTTAAAGCATTCAACTGGAGGGGAAGAATTTCAAACCATCAATTCAAAGGGTAAAACATTTTTGAGTAGATATAGATTTGAAAATTTAGGGCAACATGGTGCAAGCTCAAAAATGGCACCAACATTGGCTCCTGCTTGGGGATGGGCACTCCCAGTGAGTGCCACAAGGACAAAACGTAGACCAAGTGCCAAAATATCCATTGGGAAAAGGATTCAATATGCAAGGTAGTCAAAAACCAGAACCATCCTTCAAAAATGAGTTGAGAAACTGACCAGAATGGCTACCAAGAACAAGGGCAAACCACACACCAACAAAACAACAAAAACAAAGCAAAAAAAAAGACTATACAACTATACAATTGGTGCATACCTCAGATTTGGGGATTAATCCAAGAAATGCTTCAAATGTCTACCATTAATAGGTAGCTCCAGCAATTCCCCATCTAAGTCCTTGAGAAAGAAGGTATGTTCACCAATTTTGATATCAATGGCATAAGGGCCCATCCATAATGCATCAAATTTTCCATGCTTGCCCTTGTCTTCATGCCTACTATCCCACAACAAAACTAGATCTCCAACATTGAAGGCTCTAGGAGTGACCTTCTTGTCAAACAATCTCTTCAATTTTTCCCTAAATCTGACATGCCTTTGATGGGATGCTCTTCTCTCCTCATCAAGCTCAATAATTTGATTGATCCTTGATTCATATGGGCCAAGCTCTTGATTTTCCAACTGTTGGGAAAACTTAAATGAAGATAATTATAGGTGCAAGGGCAGAAAATCTTGAGTTCCATACACCAATTCAAATGGGATTTTACTAGTAGCTCTTTTAGGAGTTATCTATCATCCCAAACTACAAATTTCAATTGTTCACCCCATTTCTTCTTGTTTTGCTCCAAGGTTCTTCTAATGATCTTCAACAAATTCTTATTGTTGGACTCAGCTTGTCCATTCCCTTGGGGTTATAGTTTGAAGAATAAGTCATATTGATTCCATATTCATTTCACATTGCCGTTAAAGGTTTGACTCTAAAGCACATGGCATTATCAACTACAATCTTGACTAGGACTCCAAATCTAAATATGATTTAATTCAACAAGAATTCCATAACTATTTGGTGTGTTGCTTTCTTGGTGGGGATTACCTCTACCCACTTTGTAAAATAATCAGTGGCTACAAGGATCCACTTATGGATAACACTAGAAGGATCTAAAATCTCACCAATGAAGTCCATCCCCCATTGCTTGAAAGGAGCTTCAATTGATACAGGCTGTAAAGGAAGGAATCCTAAAACCTTCAGTCTTCCATAGAAACATTGGCAACTATCACATTTTCTAACCAGCTGGGTTTCATCTTTGAAGAGAATAGGCCACCAATAACCAACTCTCAAAATCTTATGTGCTATTACTCTTCCACCAAAGTGTCCTCCATAAACTTCCCCATGGAAATACACAATTATCTTGGGAGCTTCATCTTCAGTTATGCATTTCAAGAGGACACCTTCAGGGTTCTTCTAAGCCAGCCCAAGGTTTGTGATGATATATTTTTGAGAAGCCATCTTGAGGGCTCTTTTCTAATTTTTATTTAAGTGACTAGGGCAGCACAGGTGTCTGAGGTAGAAGATCACATCTTTGTACCACTAAGAACATACCAACTTTGTAAGCACATCTACCCTTTCTTCCTCTAACTGATTCACTTCCACATTCTACAAGTTGCTCTCATCCAAGAGCTTAGCAAGACCCAAACCTCTTACTAGCTTTGTGGATTGGATGTCCATATCATACTCCTGTAGTTTGTTCACCCATCTACATCTTTTACTTGAGATCTCCATCTCTGATAAGATGTCTTTTACCATGGTGTGGGGAACATAAGAAACAACTTTTGAACTTAAAATATAACGCTTGAAAACCTTTGTTGCTTTCACCAAGGAAAATGGTTGTTTTTCCATGATTGTATACTTTAACTCACCATCTTGCAAAGCCTTGCTAAAGAAATCAATAGGCCTCTCAGCCCAATTCTCATCCTTTTGCACCAAAATAGAAGTAATCGTATATTCAAAGGAAAATGAAAAGATTTGGAAAGGCCTTTTGTAGTTTGGAGCTGCTAAAATAGGTGCATGTTTGAGTGCTTCCTCAATTCCTTCAAAATCTTGAATGACAGCCTCCTCCCACCTAATAACTTGGTCCTTCTTTAGTATTCTTGTGATTAGAAGAGTCAACTCAGAAAATTTGGAAACAAACCTTCCAAAAAAATTAATTTGAGCAAAGAAATATTGGATGCCTTTCCTTGTTCTTTGGATAGGTACTTTGTTGATTGCTTCCACTCTCTCAGGGTCTATCGTAACAACATCTTTTGACATAATGTGACCAAGCAACTTGGCCTTTTTCATGCCAAAATGAAACTTCTTTGGATTAAGAGAAATTCCATACTCCCTACATCTGATCAGTATCTTCTTGAAGTGCTGCAAATGATCACCTATCTGCCTTGAAAACATAGTCACATCATCTTGGTAAGCTGTAATAAAGTCATTGATGTAACCAACAAAAGTGACATCCATTTCTCTTTGACAAGTGGCACTAGCATTCATCAAACAAAAGGGAATCCTAAAAAAAACATATGTTCCCAAAGCAGTAGTGAATGTTGTCTTAAGTCTTTATGATTCTTTGACTACCACTTGATTGTATCCAACGAAGCCATCCAATGTAGAAAACAACTCAGACCCTGTCACAAGCTGCAACATATTTTCCATATTTGGCAAGGGATAGTTTTCCTTCATTGATGCTTTTTTTAGATTACTAAAATCCACACAAATTCTGATTTCTTCATTCTTATTTCTGACTGGCACAAGGTTTGCAACCCAAGATGAATATCTAGTGGGCTGAATAATACCTCCATCTCTCAACTTCTTTAACTCCTCTTGCATTTTCATGGAGAGAAGTGGATTAATTGGCCTTTTACTCTATCTGAATGGCTTATTCTTGGCCTCAAGAGGGATCTCATGTTGAAACAAGTCTTCTCTATATGTTTTTATCTCGGAAGAGGACCAAGCAAGGCAGTCTTGATATTTTTTCAAGAGTTGGGCATAGGACTATTTTTCCTCTTTACTTAAATTTTTGTCCAACCAAATACTCCTTGGTTTACCATTAGTGCCCAAGTTATTCTCTTCCACATCCCTTGAGCTAGACATGTTTCTATTTATGATGCAATCCTCATTGTTAAAATTTGACTCAAGTGCAACAAGACCTCTAGGAATGGTGTTTGTTTTCAATTCGATGATGTCTTTTTCAAACAAAGTTTCTCTTCCTTAAGTCATGCATACCATTGGTCCCAATCAATATTATGATTTGCAAACTCACCTTGGTTTTTCAAGAACCTTATCACTTGAGAATCATCACCAAACACTCGCCAATGCTTGATGTTGTCAGGGACAACTGGCCTAGTCGACACTTCAACATTGTACTCACAATAAGGTGAAATGGTGCAAACTCCAAATCTTGACCCCAACACTTCCAACTTGTTAGCAATAGTATTCAAACTTCTGTCATGGTGCATAATATTGAAGGAATCAAAAATTTTCAATTAGATCCCAAATTTTTGTAGTATACATTTTTTTATTTGCTTATCTTGCTTCATTCCATTCAATTAAGGCTTCATACTCATCAATGTTGTTAGTACATGCAAAATTAAGCTTGAAAGAAAAAACAAATTCTTCTAATATAGGAGAAATCAGAATTACACCAGCACCATTTCCAAATTTGGAGCAAGCTCCATAAAATAGCAAGGTCCAAGGAGACCATACCTACTCAAGACACTTTGACTGATCCATTTTGTGTTCTTTCCCATTAGCAAAACTGATAAAATTATCAGCATCAAAATCAATAACTAATACTTCATAAGAAGCATTGTTGGGATCCTCAATCAAATGCAACATTTTCTTTTCTCCATAGAGCTTGACAAGGCTGCCCTCAATGGGAATGGTGGAAAAAGACATATCCATTTGGACACTCCCTCCAACACTTGCAGCCCACTTTCTTGACAAAAGCATACCCCATTTGGCAAGGCAATCAAAAATCAAAACATCCAATTTTAAATTCCTCCATGGATAAGATGCAAGCTGCACTACTAAACCTTTCACACAACCAAAAATGGCACTTCGCTTGAGTCCATGGTAGTACACTTTCCATAGGCTGCTGTCACTTTGATATCCAACTCATTCATGACTTCTAGAGGCATGACATTACATGATGCACTGGAATCAAACATACAATTGTGAAGTAGCCTATATTTTATGATCAAAGTTGTGAAGAATGGATCAACATTCAATTGGGAATCAACCAAAGATGTCCCCAAATATACCTTAGGTGTCTCTCCAAGATATTCTACTGCTAGTGGTGTTTCAAGGTCAAAATGATCTGAGGTGGAGTTCCAACAACATTTACATTTCTTCTGGAGTAACCTTCTCTTCTTTCAATCCCAAGTACTCAAGTGCTCTCTTCTTATGCTCAGGAATTCTAAGAAACTCAATGATTGGAGCACTCACTTTAATTTGGCTCAATACTTGGGCTATGTCATAGGGGACACTCTTTGGTAAAACAGAATTGGAAGGGAGACAAGAAGATTCATTAGATGGTAGTGGATTCTTGGCAGCTTGGGCATGAGGAGGACTGTAATTTTTGTTTGGGACAACAGAACTTCTGACAGGTGCTTCTCTCCTAGGAGCTTATTTTGGAATGCTTGTGAGCAAGGGTGTTTTAGGTTTAGCTTGAGGCCCAACTCCCTTAACAACCTTGCTTCTAATGTTATAGTCTTTCTCTTGAGCTACAACAACATTCATTAACAACTGTCTATCTTCCTTCGAAGGGATACCACCATCATATTTCTTAATCATCAATGCTCTTAATTATTCAAAGTAATTGTTAAGAATTTCAAAAGTTTGCACTACATAAACTTCAAGAGCATGAGTGGGAAGAAATACTTGTACCCATTTGATGTAATCCCAAAAAGTTACAGCTGTCCTAACACTTATTACTTAAGTAGATGTTGCTCCTTCTTGTGAGCTTGAAGAACAACCCATCATGCAAATATCATCATCAGTACCATCATCATTATTAACTTCACCTTCTTGCTGATTTGCTTCACATGGAGGATGGGGTAGAAAATACCTATCACACCAATCAATATCAATAACTTATTCAACAACAAAACCCTAGCAGTTAAGGTATCAGGTAACATTCTTCCTTCACGTGCTTGAGGATGTCTATTTGTAGACCCAACAGGCCCTTTACCTTTGTCATCAAACCTCTACTCATTCCTATGGTTATTTCCAAATCTATCGGGTGCTTGTTGCCTACACTAACCTCGTGAAGTCTACTCAATTCCCTTCTCAGCTCTTGCCAACTTGTATGATATTTCTTTGATAGCCCCTGCGAAAGTTTTCACAACCTCTTCTAAATCAGCACCTTTGCTAGCTTGAGGTTTTTAGGGTTTATCAATTTTACACCATCTCTCTTAAGAGGTTTCCCAATTGCTTTGATATTGTTGTCAATTTGAAGTGCCATGGTGAAAGCTTGTCTTAGATTGGTAGGGTTTTTGTCTCTTAGATAATAGGTTGCCTTCTTATCAAATGCATCTGTTCATTTGATTAGACTAGATTCATCACAAGGCCTCAAATTAACAAGAATCCTTCTCAAAGTTTTGTTAAACCTTGTGTTAAAGTCATGTAATGATTCATTAGGGTTCTTCTTGATATTCTCAAAATTAGATAAAAGAAATCTAGGATCAGTCTTGTCACCATATTCCAACCTAAATGCATTTTTCATTTCAGTCCATAAATCAATAGAATTATTAGGCAGAGCCTTATACCAATCCCTAGCATATTATTCTAGTGTATGAATAAAAAATTTGACATACACATCCTCAAACTCTATCTCAAAATCTTCCATCATATTATAAAAAAGTTTGAGATGTTGATCACCAGTAATAGCATTGTTATCCTAGAATATTGGCAACCTATTTGTCACATCCTATGGGATAGCATTTGAGTAACCATCCACTCCTCTAAAATTTATAGCACCAAAGGTGTTAATAACAAATGGAGGTATAGGCTAAGCCATATTGTTTGGTGGAGGTGATCTTTGAGGTGAAACAAAATGATGAGGAGTGAGAGGTCTTTGGCGAATGGGAATGTAAACTTCAAAATAGATCTCTTTTAAGGGCTCTCCTTCTTGATGATCTCTAGCAAATTTAGAAAATACAGGAGCAGATTTAGGAGCAATCCTTTGAAATGCAAAAAAATTTCCCTCACCTGATGTGGAATTCAAATCAGCAATAGGATTGTCTAAATCAGATCCACTTGAAGAAGAATTACAGTTTTATCACTTTCACACTCAACAATAGGGATCTCCTTTCTTACAGTCAAGTCTCCAACAACCTTCAACACCTTTCTCCCCTCTCGCTCTGAGTTTCTTGAATCTATAAACAACTTCTTAGCAGAGTCCTTGATGAAGAGAGATCTTCTTCCATCCAGTTTTGCAGATTTGAGCAACAAATTGTAATTGATGGAAAGGTAAGACAACTAATATTTTCAAGATACAATCAGCATGGAGTTGCCACTAAGTAATTTCACCTTAGTTGTGAAAGAATGCACTAAAATAATATGTCAAATATTTTCTAATAATGAAACCTTTGCAAGGATTTGTAAATCAGACCTTATTCTTCTTAAATCAATCAATCACAATGCACCCAAAGTGTATGAACTACTAGGAAATGGAAAAAGGGCAGACAAAAACTTGAAACCCTTATTTAAAACTTGCAGATCTGAAGCATAGAATGATATTTTAATAATGTAGTAGCTCAAATACCTGAATACAAAAATGATCAAACTCTTCAAACACTTCAAAAACACCAAGAAATTATAAGAAGTCCCTGGAAACCATGCGAGAAGGTGTTGGTACCCAATTTTTTTCTCCTTTTCAGTCTAAGCAGCATCCGAGATATGACATGAAGCTTGAAGTCAGATAGATCATGATGTGTGTCATTTTTTAGCCGGGAGGTGATCTAACTGGCACTTAGATTTGTGGACAGATGGATAACACTTTGAAAGGATTTGATTTGACCCTCACTATTTTAGGTTGAGCCTTTTAACAAAGGTAAGAGAACCTATATTGTAACCCTCAAATGGTGAAGGAGATGAACATATCCCACAATTTATCCAAATAGTATGAAAAGGCCTTGGGAAAATATGATCAACACTCCAAATCTGAATTTCACAAGTTGTCACTCACAGATCATGGAGATATTTTCAATGCAAGGAAAGGTTTACTAAAGACATTGTATGATCCTGATTTTCTTTGTGCATTTTTGTAAATGGATTGTATTCTTCTATTGAAACACAATGTAATGCAAGGTTAGTATGGGGTAGGATGGGTTGTTTAGAATGATTTTTTGGTGGAGTATTGATGAGACAAACTGGGATATATCATATCTTTGACAACCTCTACAATACTTGAAACAACTATCGATAAAATTCTTCAAATAATCAAGACATTATTTCAACCAGAAGAGGCATAAATGGAAGCCCAGGCAACACTCTTCACACAATATTTGAGAATTCACCACAAAAGCTTGAAGAAAATAACTCAATTAAACACAAAAATTAATGATCAAGCCACGCCTAAGGTACCCCCAAAGGCTTTCAAGCAATCTCTGCAGATCAAGGAAGGTAAAGTGATTTTAAATTTGTTTATCTCTTTATTAGATGAAGGCTCTTCGAACATGAGATTACAAATTCCACTAAACTATCAACAAGAAATGGAGATTCTATGTGATTTCTAAAGACTTTCAATGCAATATTTACAACAAGAAGAATGGAAACTATTTGCAGACATTTAAAAATGATAATGAGACATCATATTGCCAAGAAAAAAAAAGATTAACTCAAAAGCTTATTAGATTCATTAGCGGGGGAGAGTTTCACGAACAATCTCGAGAGCTATGTGATGGCTATACACTTGTAACCAACTCACATACATGAAGATCCAACACAGAATAAATTATTCCTGTTCTTTCGTGGTTTTTTCAGAAAAATGAGCTTTCTCTTAGAATTTGCTCGTGATTTTCAACATCCCCCCCGTTTTACAATTTCTCCAAAATGCATCATATACCTCATGCCACATTGGATCCTTCATTCCCAAGAAAAGAATATGCCATGGGATCAAGTTGGTTAAAAAACAATCATCATGATTCAATGAAAATGGCATTAAACAAAAAAACATTCACAGGATGCCAAGTTTTCCCAAAAATATTAAATCATTATGAATATCTGTATCATTATCCATCCTGGAGGCATGTTTTTTATCATTGAGGCATGCAAACACCTTTTACTTATCTTTTTTACCTTTTTACCTTTTCAAATTACCTCTGCAACTTTTGATTTTTCCATTTCACGTTTTGCTCGGGATGGGGCAAAAAATTACTTCAAAAACATCTCAAATCAAAGAATTAAGCCATGAAAGTGATGCCAATAATACTTGAAGGCCAAAACGACACAAAATCACTATAAATTTCATGAATTTTGATGCCAAAATCATGATTCCAAGCTTCCTCAAGCTCCCATGCTAGTCAAAACAAATGGATGCACAACAACTGTTGATCTTATCCATCATTTAATCCTGGCCCTCCACGTGGAATATGCGGACTTAGAAATAAGCTTGAGTTACCTTTTTAATTTTTGGATAAGGTTGGACACATGGCGAAAAATGATTGGAAATCAATTCGGGCCTACTTTTTGTCTTTTTGACATTTTTGAAAAAATGGAAAAATTTGACTTTTTCCCCTGCCCCTCTACTTTTGAATTTTGTACGACACATGGCACACGATGAGTCCAATTGGGATCATGCTTCAATTCTATACATTTTGACCTTTTTTGAGTTATTTGGAAATTTTTTACTTTTGGCCCCGTGGGTTTGGAAAATCCACTGGCCCAATTCTCATTTTAACTTCCTTTTTTGCTAAGCAAAAAAATTAAATTTTCCTTCTGCCGGGTCACCTATCCACTTTTCCTTTGCCACATGTCTCCTTGTGATTCATCACGGGCCAGCGCTCCAAATTTTGATTTTGAGCCCTTTTTGTAAAAGGGAAAAATTCCCTCTGCCTCCACCGCCCGCCGACCCACCTTGTCTACTCTACCCGCCATGTGTTATTCAATGATTCACTAGCAGGGTCATGCTCCAAATTTTACTCTAATATTTTTTGCTTCCAAAGGCAAAAAACCTCAAAACCTATACCATCTGCATCCCCTCTGCGTCTGCCATACTACCACGTGTCCTCCTCTAGATTGGAGTGGGGATGAAATAAATTTTGAAGCTTTATAAAATTAGAGCCAAAAAACTCTAAGTCCTCCCTCGGGTTGTTCCTCCCTCGACCTTTTATTGACATGTGTCCACTCCCGATTAGTGGGGTTTAAGGCTAATTTCTGACTTTTAAAGATTTTGCAAAGTAAAGTCAAAATATCTAAGGAGATCTAACCACCTGCCATCCCCCTACCAATCAGAACATGCCACGTAGGAAAATTTGGAAAAAATGGGTCCCACAGGCCCAAAATGCCCCATTGTTTGAAAATGCGAAAAATGAAAAGTTACAACACTTCCTGCTTTTACTCACCCATTTAGAAGCCGCCAACTCACCAATACCTTATGAGGATGAATTTGACAAGAAAATGATGCTTTTCTCCATGAAAACCCCTAGAATTCAATTTTTTACCAAGATGGAAGATTTTTTTGCCACAATAGGATGATTTCGAACATTTTCAACCTTGGGATAGGATTTTCAATTGTACACAAGTATGATTTGATCAATTTTTATCCATGATCAAGGGAAAAAGCGACATAGCCCAAAATTGGAAAAACTAAAAAAAAGGGAAGACTTAGATTATTTTCAATTGAAAAACTAGGGCACAAAAAGGAAGACTTAGATTATTCTTTCAAATTAGTTTGAAAATTTTAAAAATGAAAAGTTTGAAACCATCACTTCAAAGGGTAAAACCTTTTTACTCACCCATTTAGAAAATTTAGGGCAACGTGGTGCAACTCACCAACAACCTCAAGCTAATATTACTTAGCTTTCCATTTCATTTGAGGATGAATTGCATTGGGAAAGAAAATGAAAGCTTTGTAAGTTTTTGGAGACAACCAATTGAATGAAGTCATAAAAATTTTGTTAAAAAACTACAAGGATCGGGTATGGGATCTCATTGAATATTTTGAATCTTTTAGCATCCATCCCAGAGATGAAGAAGATTTTGACAGCAATCGGGGCAACATTTATGTTGTAGAAATTATCAAGAGTGAGAAATATCAGCCCCATATTAAAGTGGTTGTAAGACCGATTTCTAGAAAACAACATAAGTCGGCAAGTCTTTGATCAAAAAATTGTCATTTTTCTATAAGAAGAAGTTGAGTTCTCTACCGTTCTAATTGTACACAAGTATGACCAAGTGGTGCAGTGAGAACTAAATTTCTTGTATTTTCAATATTTAACCATGATTAATTCAAAGGGAAAATATTCAAGTAAAGGGTGAAGATTTGGAGCCTATTTCCATAATGAAGGAAAAACTGTTTAAAAAAAGGTAAGACTTAGATTATTCATTAAATTAGGTAAAATTCAAGAAGTCTTTGTGAGAATTTTAAAGAATTCAACTAGAGGGGAAGAATTTGAAACCATCAATTTAACGGTTTACAAATAAATTTTTTTATATAAGTGGATATACTTGAACTCACGGTGTGATTGAAACATGGGTTATCTCAACATGGGACTTGCTACTTGAGATAGACCTCAAAAAAGTGGCTTTCTCCTAAACTACCCGCCACAATCCTCAAATGCTACGAAACTATTATTCTAATCTAAATTTCATTTCCGGTTTGCATAAAATGAAAGCTACACTAAAGCGGTGATACACCAAAAGGAGGGTGTGAGAGTAGTCTCCAAATGCGTGAAATAAAGAGGCAAAGTACACACTAGAAGAGGTGATGACCCCATAATCTAGCAAAATGCATTCACATATTCCAAGAAAGAATCATAATGGATCCAAGAATAATAATAGACACAATATTCTTGTGAAAGATTAAAGGGGTAAGAAGAATGCAAGAAAACACACAAGGGAAGATATATCCATTTATTACTTCATGAATGAAGTCAATCTATTACGGGATAAGGGCCCAGATCACCATGCAGAGTCCACTTACAAGGGCTTATCTCTTAAAAATTTTGACTATCAAAACTCCCTCCTTCATGGGCCCATCTCATTGAATATTTTGAATCTTGAGAAGGGAAAGAGAAGGAAAATGGAAATCCCAAATCTCCATCCCACTTGTAAGAGAGGCATTAAATGAAAAATGAAGTAAAAGGCTCCCCATACTATCCTAGTGTCTTTGCAGAGAGAAATAATGATGACCATGCCTCTTAATTGCACTCCCAACCACCAAATGAAACACCGGAACTCGCAACATTTATGTTGAAGAAATTATCGGGCCCAACACCCCAATTTATAGAGAAGGGAAAGAGAAGAGTTGAGAAATATCAGCCCCATATTAAAGTGGTTATAAGACCGGATGTTGATCAGAAAGGTTGATCCTACTAGCATCCAAGGTGATTGCAAGTCTCTGAAGTGTGGGATGTAAAATGAAAAGGAATCTCCGAGAGAAGGCCGGTTCCTAAACTACTACAAGATTCCAGAAGTTGAGTTCTCTAAACCTAATCTAACCATGACAAGTTGAGACAAGAGAGAGAGAGAAAAGGGAAAAACAACAAAAGCCTACACTAAAACGTGATACACCAGAGAAGGAGAATGTTAGAATCTATCAAAACTTCCATGCCAAAGAGGTGAGCTTGGGAAGGATGGACAGACGCATCACAAACCCAAGGATAGATTTAAAACTCCATGAACACAAATGAACATTAGAACATGCGCAAATACCTGAAGGAAGAGAGGCAAGAAGAAAACATTCAAAAAAAGGGATCAATGATCACAAAACACATTTTTGCCTATTTCCATGAACATCATTTCAATAAAAATGTTTAAAATTACAGAGCACGGTAAGTAACTCCAACAAGAAAAATTTGAGTTCATTAAACTTTGAATAAAGAAAAATTCCTTACAAGGAAGAGGAGACAAAAGAGGTTTCAAACCCAAGGTTTACACAACACACTAAAGGCAAAAACACCCATTACAAGAGGGAAGAAAAGAGTTGAAGATCTAAGATCTAAACCTACCTCGACTACATAAGAAAAGGGAGGTAAATCCCAACATTGAACCTCTTTCATGAAGAATTTTTTTGAACAAAAGAGGATTGAAGCTTTCATCATCTTCCTATCAAACATTCAAGTTGGGTTGCTCAAAATGTTGTGCCTCCCGAAGGAAATAGAGATTGATTCAAATACCCTTAGATTGTGTGTGGAATTTCATGATCACTCTATGTCATGCATCACTCAAGGATCATCCTATCCACTTCCATCATTGTCATGGAACAAATCTTGCGCCAGGGCACATCTTTTACCTAGCACTCATTGTCATGGTTTTCATTGCTAGATAGATATTTTACCCTATTGACTATAATCGAGATAATGGTGAAAGAGTGCATCTTTTACCCTGAAAATAATTACAAGACAACCTTGGCGCTTCACCTCATTTCTATGCGCCACTTTCTGCGCCTTGGGCACACAACACTTACTCATTTCTATGCCATTTGGATTGTCCCATATATCGAGGTTTTAAGTAACATTTCAATTCTTTCGATATCTACCTGCACAGGGGAAAGATATATACAACACCAATTTTGTTTTCGTTGAGAAAGGAAAAAGTGGATATGGCATTCTAATTTCCAATATTCTTCCGTTGCTGTTTTGGTCCTATTTTGATGTGCAGCGGTGTTTTCTATCATTTGACGGGAATGAGCATTGATTAACAAGATAGTGAGACGTCGTGCTCATTCCGTATATTTGGATGATATCATTATCTTCTCAAAGAATGCAAACGTAGACTTTTCTTCTTTCACCTCAAGCTCCCCGCGTCTTGTATTTCAAAGTCCCTGCAAAAAATTCCTACCTCGGCTGATTCGAGCTTCCTGTCATTGAATCCAAAGAATTCCATTCGCTTTTTATTTTTGGCATGTCATAACTTGAGAAAGTCTCATGTTTCACCGAATCATGGGTCACGTATTTTGTCTCCCAAGAGACATTTTTTTCTCTCTGGCTTAACAACCTTTGGCCCGGATGAACCTAAAAGAGTTGAAAACCATTAGAACACTTTCCCTTTTCATCTCCATCACAAAAATCGCTCCAAAGCTTTTTCGTTCCTCAAGGCGTCCGAGGAAGGATACAATTTATCCACATATTTTTCCTTAATTTTGCCACTCTTTTAAAGCCTTTAATGATGATGCTAAAGAAGACTCTTGCATTCAAATGGACAGCAGAAGGAAAAGAGGTTTTTGAGGCCGTTAAGCTTGTAATATCACAGGCCCCAACTCTTATTAACCCAGACTTTTCAAAGGACTTCATGTTGTATTATTTTGGAGGGTTAGACACAATTCCAACTATCTTGGTTTAGCCTAACAAGAAAGGTTTAGAAAATCCCATAGCCTTCTTCAGTCAGAGCTTGGAAGATTACAAGTAAAATTTTCTTTCGTTGAAAAGCATGTCCTTACTTTCATTAGGAGCTTGAAGAAGTTCATCACATTCAAGTTTTACAAAATTGGTCTCAAACAATAAGATTCAAACTTGCTCAGTGTCTCATGATGGTGTCAAGGTTTTCTCCTAAATAAGGACTTAATCGAATGAGAAAGAGAGATAGGTTGGATCACTCGTGGGGCACAAACACTTACAAGAAGTGCCATTTGATACTCCAAAATAAAATTTCACCGAAGATGGATATGGCGTTGGAAAAAGATTTTGTATATTTGATGATATCTCATCTTCTCAAAAATACAAGACCAATTCTTTCACCTCATGAAGAATTCAGGTTGTCCAAAGAAGTTTTTATTTTTGGCAAAAAAATGAGGTAGAAATGAACCTAAAAGTTAAGCGATTAGAACACATTCCATATCACAAAAATCGCTCCAAAGCTTTTTACTCCAAAAATTTTTTAAAGCCTTTAATGATGGTGCATTATCTCTAAAGTGTAAAAATTGATGTCATTGAATCGAAGTTTTATTTTTGTACGTCTTTTTGGGTCACATTGTCTCAGAGAAGCTATGAATAGACCTAAAAAGAGTTGAAGCCATTAGAACACTTCATTTCTTGCATCTGAAAAATAGTTTTTTCCTTAATTTTGCCACTGAATGATGATTAAAAAGACTCTTGCATTCAAATGGACAGCATGAGAAGGAAAAGAGGTTTTGAGGCCGTTAAGCTTGTAATAGGTTCCCATAGCCTTCTTCAAGAAATAAGAAGATTAAAAGGTAAAAGTTACTTTTGATTACAAGCATGTCCTTACTTTCACTTAGGAGATTGAAGAAGTTCATTTTGTCTCAAACAATAAGACATCTCATGATGACATTTCTCTAAATAAGGACTTGAATGAGAAGAGATAGTCCAATCACTTGAATGAAGTGTGATACAAATAAAATTGACCAAGATGGTTCATGGAAAAATTTTGTGTGAGAAGCTCACTTCCAAAAACAAACCCAGTCGTCGATGGATGAAGAAGAGGTTGTCCTATTCAAACAAAATGAGGTAGAGAATCTAGTTAACGATGCACCCATTCCACTTTTGGTGCATTATCTCTAAACAGTTCGTGCCCTCAAGAAATAAGAAAAAAAAAAGTGATCAAATACACTTATGAGGGACATCAATGACATCCTATTAAGGTGCATTGGGATAGTCCAAATTGAGAAAGTGATACATGAGTTCCTACGAGTTTAGGGGCCACTTTTGCTCGACTAAAAATGATCAAAATTATGAGGGCTGGATCATCAGAAATGCAAGAAGTGCACATTCCTCATAGGGAAAGGAAGATTAATAGCCTTACTCCTTCATCCAATTTCAGAGGATCAACCATTCATGCAATGGGGATTAGACTTCATTGGATTAGTCAACCCAAATTCAATCCAAGGCCACAAGTGGATACTCATAGCAACTAACTATTTCACCAAGTGGACTTAAGCGGTGACACTCAAGGAGGAAAAAGAATCCAACATGTTGGTGCTCAAATTAGTCTCGCCCTGTTTATCATTGAAATTCCTCAGTTTGCGGCCTTTTCATTGTTTTCTATCTCCCCGTATTGGCACTTGAAGACTCTCTCCTCCATTTGGTTTCCATGATCAGTCCCTTCCTTTATCGAGGATCACTTAAAATTCTAGAATTTGTTTTTTGTTCCTCTGTCCATCTAAAAGAGTCTGTAACTTGGGTGTAAAATTCATGTTTTCCTTTCCTTCCATTTTCCATAGTCATGTTTTTTTGTCCCTATAATTTTTGTCCCAAATACATGTGGAAACATGATTGGATGTATCTCAGAGGATCATATTTGATCCTTATAACATTTCCAATTTCTTTGTACATGAAGAAAGATTCATTTCCGGGCTCAAATGGTGATTTTCATGCATTTTATAGTTTTACGGGTGTTTTTTTCCCAGTCAAATTTACATCTCAGTATCATTAGAAATGTGGCCCTTTTTGGTTGGATGCAGCTAGGGGGGGCACATTAAAAACTCTAAGGCTCACTTAAACCAAAAACTTTTCCACGTGGAGGAACAATGCTCATTTGAAAATTCACCTTTTGGTTTGACCTTGGAGTTGTGTCGGGAGGACAAATGGATGTTTCTGCTACTTTGCCCATACTTAGATAAATTTTTCATGCAGCCAGTATAGTTTTGGTAGACCATAAACACGTGGAGGGCTGCTGCTCATTTGAAGATCCACCTTAGGGTCCCACCTTAACAATTACGACAGGGAAACATGTGGAGACTTCCACTGGTTCTGCTTTATACTTAAAATTTTCAAAGTAATTTTCTAAGGACTAGGACACGTGGAGGGACCGCACCTATTTGGGTACTAGCCCCTAAGTTTTATTTTTAAGAAGTGACAGGAGGACACTTAGAGGCTTCCACTCACTCTTCCCTTTGCTTCAAATTTTCAACGGCCAAATGAAACTTTCTTAGACCCTAGACACATGGCATCTTCCACTGAACCTTCAAATTTTTTAACAGACTCTACCGGACTGAGACATCTGTTGAGCCCATGCTTGTTTGGGGTCTATGCTTTTGGGGACCATCTCAAAACTTTTCATCGAGACATGTGGAGGCTTTTGCTGGATCCATTTTCACTGAGAATTTTCAAAGGCCAAAAGGCATTTTTCTTGGTCCTAGGGTACGTGGAAGGCTCACCCATGTTTGGGACTTGCCTCTTTGCTTCTCCTTTACATTTTTGCCAAGGAAATATGTGGACGGCTATGATTTAAAGTGGAAAAGGGGCAAAATCAATGGTTGTTGTGAATTTCATCTATTTTTCTACCTTTTTAGCTCCAAGACTCTTGGAGATGCAAATACACACTATTTTACATCGTTCTTTGATGAAATTGTTTTTTGTCTTTGTCTGTAAGGTGCCATTGAATGGATTTAAAACTTAAATTTTGAGTCCAAGGATTTTTAAGGTTGATATTTTGCAAAAATTTCTCAGGAACTCACAAAAATGGAAATTACCAGAGGAAATGGATGTGGGGAAGAATTGTAGAGGAAAGAGAGGTAAAATGGATGAAATGATGAAAGTGCAGGTGCAAAAGATGAAAAAGATGTTGCCTCGAGAGTGAAAAATATTACCTATCATATCCAACTGTGCAGAGTCTCCAAAAAATGATTAAAACGGGGATTTCTCGCATGAAAAAATTAGAATGATTAGAAGGATTGCCAAAATGTTGTGGCATGGAATCCTAGTCATTAGTCAAGGGCCCAAGAAAAGTGATCAGTTCACAATTGGTCCACGTGGCAGCTTTCGAGAGCTGAATTTGTTAAACATCACTTTCTGAAGCAAATTGTTAACAAGAAAAGGTCACTCGAATATTCTCTCTTTTTGGAAGGAAAATTGATTTATTAAAACATATAAATGCAATGACATTATTCTTGCAAATGGTCAAAGTTTGAATTCCTAAGAGAAAATTTGAGAAAGTCATCTTCATGAGAGACCAAAGCCGAGATAACATGTTATTTTCTTCTATATTAGATATTCTATCATGTCAAGTTGGTTGCAGATGTATAGCCATTGACGAGCACCAAGATTACTCTAGACGATTTCCCATGATGATGAATCTAAGTAATTTTGAAATTAATTTGTGCCCAATCTCTAGCAATTTGTGTCTTCTTTGTTTCAGAATGTCTGCAAATAGTTTCTTTGGTTCCTATTGCAATCTTAAATTAAAATTTTTGTGAAATCACACAGGATCTCGTACCTGTGATAGTTTAATGGTACTTACAATTTCATTTCAATAAGATCCTTCATCTTGGATGAGATAAACAAATTTAAAATCAATTCACTATCATTTGTTGATAAATATTGTCTGTAAGTCTTGGGGTGTTTAATTTAGTCTTTCAATTCGAGCCTTCATGTTAGAGTCTAAAAGATTATGTGAAAATGTACTGATCTGGGCCTCCATTGAAGAACACCTTCTTGTTAAAGGAACATCTTAACTATTCTGAAGCTTTCTGTTGCCGAATTGTTCATTGTTGTGAAGGCCCTTCGAAGATCTGGTATAATCAACTTTATCCTTCTTCATTTCCCACCTATATTATTCAAAAACAATGAATCTACCTTAAACTACCCCTGTTTTCCTCGTGTATCAACAAAGGAACAATATATACTTTCAAAAATATACAGAACAATCAGGATTTCTTATTGTCTTCAATAACCTTAGCCTTGTGTTGAAAGTATCTCCATTGTTTAGAAGTGAAAACTCTTAAGACTTAAATCATGGAGTATTGACCATATTTTCCCAAGGTTCTCTTCATAGAATTTGTGCAAAATAAGGTTATCTCCATATCCTTAATCAAACAGAGGTTACACTAAGGGTCCTCTTACCCTAGTCAAAAAGGCACGGCCTAAAATAGTGAGGACAGGTCAAATCCTCTTAAAGGTGTTATCCATATCTCCATAACTATGAGTAACAAAGGGCGAGTGAAATTAATTTGCGTCCAATCTCTAGCAATTTGTGTCTGCTTTGTTTCAGAATGTTTACAAATAGTTTATATCATTCCTATCGTAATATTACATTCATTTTTTTGTGAAATCACACAGGATCTCATCCCTGTGATAGTTTAATGGTATTTGTAATTTCATTTCAAGAAGATCCTTCATCTTGGATGAGAAAAACAAATTTAAAATCAATTCATTGTCATTTGTTGATAAAGATTGTATGTAAGTCTTCGGTGTACCTTAGGCATGATTTATTAGATAATTTGGTGTTGAATCGAGTCTTTCAATTGGATCCTTCATCTTAGAGTGTCAAATATTATGTCAAAACATGTTAAACTGGACATCCATTGAGGCACACCTTCTAGTTGAAGGAACATCTTAACTATTCTGAAGCTTTTTGTTGTCGAGTTGTTCATTGTTGTGAAGTCCCTTAGAAGATATGGTATAATCAAATTTATCCTACTTCATATGCTACCAAAATTATTCAAAAACCATGATTCTACCCTTAACTACCCCTGTTAGCATTGTGTATCAACAAAGGAACAAAATCTACTTGCAAAAATATGCAGAACAATATAGATTTCTTAATGTCTTCAGTAACCTTAGCCTTGTGTTGAAATTATGTCCATCATTTAGAAGTGATAACTCTTAAGAGTTAAATCATGGAGTATTGACCGTATTTTCCCAAGGTTATCTTCATAGAATTTGTGCAAAAGAATGATATCTCCATCTCCTTCATCAAATAGAGGTTACACAAAGGGTCCTCTCACCCTGGTCGAAGAGGCACGACCTAAAGTAGTGAGGACAAGTCAAATCCTCTTAAAGGTGATATCCATCTCTCCACAAATCTATGTAACAAGGGGCCAGTTAGATCTCATCCCCAGCTATAAAACAACACACAATATGATATATCTTCCTCTAAGCTCCCTGACAAATATGTGTTGTTGCTCCGCTTTAAAAGGAGAATGAATTTGTATACCAACACTCATGGCACCGCTGCCAGGGAATCTTTGAAGTATTTTAACAAATGTTTACACGTATAGACCCTGGTAATGATTTTTACATATTTTAAAGTGCAAATACATTACTGAAATATCATTATCTATTCAGATCTATAATAATTGTTAAAACTTGTGAGTTCTAAGTGTAATATTTCAAGCTTATATAGTTATTTCACTAAGATTTATGTCATCATTGATAAATTTGGGTAAAAGAAGATCAAATCTTGTAAGCTTTGCATGAATATGGTATTGATAGACATTTGATAGTTCTTTCATAGTGTATTTACACAAACTAAGCTGAAAATATTTGTTGGTAACTCCATGCTTTTAAATTCTATATAAATATCGTTGTCTTAAACATATATAAAGTAAGATTTGTCACTAATATATCTATAAAGATGGAAGGAAGAAGATATTTATTCACCAAGGAACTTAGTAGAAGGTTGTTTCAAGAGCTACGAAAGTCTAATTCAGAAGTAAGAAGAATTTGAAAGGCTGTTGGAGATCAAGCATCAATAAAAGAGATCTTCACTAGTGAAACTGATCAGCCTACGATTTAACATTGTAGTACTTTCTCAAGTGCTTTTAAATCATGTAGTCTCTTTGTTGAATTGAATTCTCCATCTAGATAAGGTCTGTTCTTCAAAATTCACCCCTCGAAGTAAATTTTGATAACATGCATCAGATCCTCGAGTCCCGAGCAAGTAGATTCATTCAATGCCCAAAATCATGTTTTTGGTGCCCCTTTGGCTTCTCTCTCTCCCATCCAAGGATAAATCCCAACGAGTTAGAAAAATGAAGTTGTAGGATTGTTTTAAATGCATTTTGGGTCTAAAGGCTGTGGGTCGTACCAGTGTGGATCATACTAAGGTTCGTTGTACCAAGTTCGTGGCCGTAATACAAAGGAATCGACAAAGTCAGAAATTTTTGTCCCGGGGTGGTCTCATGGGATAGTTGGGACGTCGAGACGCGTAGGGCGTGCAAAGATGAAATGGTTGTAGGTAGGTTAAAATGGAAAAAGTAGAAGTGTTTGTTCTACGTGGTCTAGGACAGCCAGGATGAAAGTATGCATGGGACAAGAATCGACTATTTTTTTGCAAGTTAGTCTATTGCGGGTGGCGTGGAGATTTTCGTCCGGGACATTCGGGACAAATGTACACACGAGATGCAAAAGGGTGAAAAGGCCACAAAAGGGGACAAGCAGGCCTAAATCAGCCAATGTGGAAGAATGTGTCTAGGACAACTAGGACATGCAAACCAAATTTTTCTAAAATACCCGCAATTCAAAGGAAAAGTCAAAGTTTGACCTCCCGTACTTGAAACGGCCATAACTTTTGACTCCGAGCTTCGATTTTCATAAAATTAGACTTTATGGATTTATTAATTTTAACAAGGGTAGATATATTTAAATAAGAGAAACATATTTTCCCCAGTTAGTTAGTGCTCATTCCCTTCAAATGACAGAAAACGCTTGCTAGACCAAAAATAGCTTCTCGCACTCAGAAGGCCATAACTTTTGCATTTCTCAATGAAATCACACAAAATTGGTATTGTTGGAATTGTGGCTCTAAGACTGAATCATAAAAATCAAGAAATTCAGGATTTGATGAGAAATTGATGGGGATTTTTCATAAAACGTGGCAGGGTTCGTGACAATGTTTTATTTCGTAGTTGGGAATGCAATTATGAGGCATGGTCATCATTATTTCTCTACTGCAGCACCTGGGACAATATGGGGAGCCTTTTTCAAGAAACATACAATCATTTCATTCCATTTAGTGCCTATTACAAGTGGTTGAAGGACATATTTTTGGATTTCCATTTTCTCGTTCTCTCGCTCTTCTCATTTTCCTATAAATTGGAGTGTTGGGCTCATTGTAAAAGGAGGTAGTTTTTGTAGCAAAACTCTACCAAAATTTCTTTTCGAAGTGAATGTGCTAAAGACCCTTGTTGTGGACTCCTTGCATGGTGATCCAAGCCATTGTCTTGTAACAGATTGAAATGTACATATCATGAAGCAATAAAATATAAGTTTGTGGATGCATCTTCCCCTACTATGTTTTCTTGTATTCTTCTTACCCTTCAACCTTGATTACAACTGTATTGTGTCTATCTTATACTCTTGCAAGGATCTATTATTATTGTGCATGTATGAAACATTTTTGTGAATGCATTTTCAGATTGTGGAGAACTGTTATCACCCCTTCTAGTATGCACTTTACTCCTAGTTTTCACACATTGGAAGACTACTCTCACACCCCTCCTTTTCTAGGTGTATCACCGCTTTAGTGTACACTTTCATTTTCATGCATTTTCCCTCCTTGGTCCCTTGGAAATTTAGATTAGGAAAGATAGTTTTTCCTGCATTAGAGTAGATTTTTGCAGGTAGTTTAGGAGAAAGAACCAGCTTTCTCTGGAGGTCTATCTCAAGTAGCAAGTCCCACAACTTGGAGATAGTACCCAAGTTATCCAATCACACCGTGAGCTCAAGTACATGCACTTGTAGAAACATAAGGGTGCTGTGATTCATTGATAACAGGTCCTTCATCTGTATTTGAAAAATTTGCTTCTCAATTTGTCCCTATATTTTCATAATCTAATAGAGTTTTCCAAGAGATAGAGCCTTTAGAGGGTCGTCATTCTAAAAATTGTATCCATGTACCACACAGACCCCTCACTCCTCATCATTTTGTTTCTCCTATAAGATCACATCCTCATAATGATATGGCTCAGCCTCCACCAAGACCTCCATTTATCGTTAATAATTTTGGTCCCATCAGTTTTATAGGTATGGCTGGCTATCCAAATGTTGTGCCACATGATGTAAGAAATAGATTGCCTAAGTTTCAAGGAAATAATGCAATACCTGGTGATTATTATGTGAAACTCTTTTTCAATAAGATGGAGGACTTCGAAATAGAGGTTGAGGATGTATACATTAAATTATTTATCCATACTCTAGAATAAGATGCGAGGGACTGCTATAAATTTGTGCTAGAAAATTCCATTTAATCTTAGAAAAAGATGAAGAATGTTTTTAGAATGAAGTACGGTGATAAAGCAAACCCTAGGTTTCTTTTATCGGAGATTGAAAATATAAAAAAGAATCCTAACGAATCACTGCATGATTTCAACACTAGATTTAAAAAAACATTGAGAAGGCTACCTATTAATTTGAGGCCATGTGATGAATCATGTCTGATAAAGTATTCAAATGCATTTGATAAGAAATATGCTTATTATTTGAGTGATAAAAACCCTAGGACTTTGAGGTAGGCCTTTACCACGGCTCACGAAAATTGAGAACAACATTAAAGAAGTTGGAAAACCTCCTAAGAGGGAGGGTGTTAAACTAATCAACCATGAGAAGCCTCAATCAAGTAAGGTTGTGGATCTTGAGGAAGTTGTAAGGACTTTGGACGGGGATGTCAAATAAATCTCTTACAAGCTAGACAGGATAGAAAAAGGAATTAGTCAAGGTTCTTAGGGTCAACATAGGCAACAAGGACAAGACAAAATTACAAATCATATTAGAAATGATTAGAGGTTTGATGACAGAGGTAAAAGACCCAAGGGAGCTAGACAACCCTAAGGTAGGGAAAATAGAGTAGTGCTTGATCCTCTAAATGCCAGAGTTGTTGTTGTTGAAGAGACAAATAAAATGGATTGGTGTGACAAATGCTTCTTACCCCACCCACCATGTGAAATGGATTATCAAGTTGAAGAAGCCGATGATGATGACAACAATGATGATGATGCATGCATGGTGGACTTCTCTACAAGCTCACATCAAGGAGAAACTTCAACTGAGGTAATAAGTGCAAGAACTACTACAAATTTTTGGGACTGCATTCAATACATACCTCTTCTTCCTCCCTATCATGCTTTAGAAATAGATATGGTACAAGAATTTGAACTTCCTAATAATGATTTTGAGTACCTAAGATCTCTAATGATTAAGAAGTATGATGGAGGAATCCCATCAGAAGAGGATAGATAGTTGCTAATGAATGCTATTATGGCCCAAGAAAATGAGTATAAGACAAGAAATAAAGTTGTCAAAGGGGAAATGCCTTAAGACAAACCAAAGACCCCAGTTCTCACCAATGTCTCAAGAGAGACTCCAAAGAAAGATGCATATGGCAAAGGCCATGTTGTCTCAAGTAGAATGGTGTTCCCATACATCCCCAAAATGCTAAAAACCTTGTGCCATCTGATGAGTTTGTCAACCTTTTTCTAAATTATGATTTTCTCAAATACATTCCCTATTACATTGCGTAAGACTTGAGTCGATCAATATTTTTGTCCCAATTGTGGAACTACTTTGGATTCTTGAGCATAAGAAGAGGGTTTTTGAGTATTTGGGATTGGGGGAAGATTGGAGTGAGAAAGGCATAAATATAAATAATGTAAATACTCCTCCTCTAACCATTGCAAACCTAGAAAAACAACCAACATTATAGGAGATAGGTGAACCACCTGAAGTCTACTTGGGGACATCTTTAGTTGAGTCTCAGTTAAATGTTGATCCATTTTTTACAACACTGATTTTTAAAGACAGACTGTTGCATAATTGCATGTTTGAATCTAGAGAATCATGCAATATTATGGATCTGGAAATCATGAATGAATTGAAAATTAAAGTGACATCAACTTATGGCAAGTGTACTATAATGTATTATAGAGAATTCCCAGTTGTAGGGTGTGTGAAGGGTTTGGTGGTACAACTTGCGACTTCTCCAGGTAAGAACCTGAATCTTGATGTTGTCATTATTGATTTCCCTGCCAAATGGGGCATTTTGTTATCAATAAAGTGGGCTGTAAGTATTGGTGGAAGTGTTCAGATGTATATGTCCTTTGTCACCATTCCAATTGAAGCCAGCCTTGTAAATTTATATGGAGAGAAAAATATGTTGCACCTTATCGAAGATCCCAACAATACTTCTTATGAAGTATTATACGTTGATGTACATGCTGATAAGTTTATTGGGTTTGCTAATGGAAAAGAGCATAATATTGATCAATTTAAATGTCTTGAACAAGTGGGTTTACCTTGGACCTTGTTATTTGGTGGCGCCTGTTCCAAGTTTTGAAATGGTGCTGTCATTGGTCTTATTTCCCCAGACCAAGAAGATTTTGTTTTTTCTTTCAAACTTAACTTTGATTGCACTAACAACATTGTTGAATATTAGGAATTGTTATTAGGCTTGAGAATTGCATGGAAATATGGTATAAAGGATGTCATTGTCAAAGGGGATTTAGAATTGATTGACAAGAAAATTAGAAAACTGGATGCTACTAAAAATCAGAGAATGAAACAATACAAGAATGCAGTTTGGGATTTGATTGAAATGATTGCCTCTTCTAATATTGTGCACCATGATAGAAAGTTTAATGCTTTTGCAGACAGGTTAGCAGAGCTAGGATCCAAATTTGGGAATTGTACATGTTGGGGTGTGGAGCCTATTTTTTGGTATTCTTGAATAAGTGTTAAAGTGTTAGAGTTTGAACGGTTAATTTTGGAGACTTCAAGAGCATTCTGCAGTCACCTGTTGTGACGTTGTTGTGCCGTTGTTGTGTTGTCACTGTTAATATGTTGTTAATTGGTTTGTTAACGTCATGACAGATTTTTCCAGTCGTGGGAAGTTAAAAGGTCATGACTTTCAAAATTATAGGGTCAGCTTTAGGATTTCTTAAAAGGATTGTAATCCTATAAATAGAGGTGTTAGGGTATCTTGAAGATATCTTGAGTGTTCAAGAGGTGATCAAGGCTAAGCAATTGGGTGTCAATTTTGGTTTAGATGTGGTTTAGCATCTTTGGAACTCTTTTTATGTTCATAACTGAGAGAAGATTGTGAGAGTTGTTTGACTCTTGTTGATAATAAAATCTGAGAAAGTTCTTGGTAGACGTAGCCCACATTAGGTGAACCATGTTAAATCTTCTCTTGTCTTCTTTTGTGCATTATTTATTTATGCTATTATATTTCTGTAAAGATAATTCTGCTATATAGTTTCCTACTGTTGGGGTTGGAGGAATTGTTTCCACATTTTTTTTCTCTAATTCCTAACAATTGGTATCAGATCTTTAGTGGTTTTTTGTTGAAGATGTAAATCACAAGGAAATTTTAGCTTGAGTGGGAGCTATGGTAGATGAGGGAAGATCGAGGGGTAAGAAGTTCAATGGGTAGAACTTTGGTTTGTGGAAGATGCAAATGGAGGATTACTTATATCAGAAAGACCTCCATGTTCCTTTGGTTGGAAAAGAAAAGAAACCTACAACCATGTCGGATGAGGATTGGGAGTTGCTGGATAGAAAGGCGCTTGGCGAAATTTTCTTATGCCTTGCATCTTTGGTTGCTTTTAACATATCGCAGGAGAAGACCACGGAAGGTCTCATGAGTGTGTTAGGGAAGTTATATGAAAAATCCTCTACCTCTAATAAAATATTTTTAATGAAACATTTATTTAATATGAATATTGTCTAAGAATGGTTCTTTTGCTGATCATTTGAATAAATTTAATATGGTTTTGAGTATGTTAAACTTAGTAAAAATTGAATTTGATGATGACTTCAGGGCTTTGTTGATTTTTTGCTCCTTCCAGGATAGCTGGGATAGCTTGGTTATGGATGTAAGTAATCTAGTCTCTAATAATATAAATCTGAATTTTGAGGATGTATTAGGTGTGATCCTAAGAGAGAAAATGTGAAGGAAGAGCACCGGAGATTCTTCTACTTCTGGAAACACTTTGATAGTGGAGAGAAGATGGATACAAAACAACAAAGGGAAAGGTAATTGTGGGAATTCGAATGATCGCAGAAGGTCAAAGTCCAAGAGTAAGCTAGAATGTTGGCACTGTGGGAAGGTTGGTCATGCTAAGAAATATTTTTGTGCTCTTCGTGATAAGAAGAACAAGGAGGAAACTAAAGAGGTAAATTTGGCGTGCGGGATGTTTGTCGGGATGCCTTAATTATTTCTGTAGATAATATTGTTGAATCTTAGTTGTTAGATTCAGGGGCTTCTTTCCATGCCACCCCACATAGACATTACTTTACTAATTTTGTTCAAGGTGATTTTGGACATGTATATCTTGGTGAGGATGAACCATGCAGTGTAGTAGGGAAAGGTTGTGTTAAGGTAAAAATGTAGAATGGGAACACATTGCTACTTAAGGACATCAGGAATGTACCTAAGTTGAGGTGTAACTTGATATCAATGGGATAGATAGGTAATGATGGCTATACGGTTAGTTTTGTAGTGCATTCTTAGAAGGTTACCAAGGGAGCTCTTGTAGTTGTAAGAGGTAAGAAAAGTGGTACTTTTTATTTAACTAGTGGTGTTGATTATTGCAATTTAGTTACTGTAAATGGAGATGTAACTTTGTGGCACCAGAGACTTGGTCATATGAATCATAATGGCATGCAGATTATAAAGGATAGGTTTTCTAGTATTAAAGGAGTTAGATTTGGACATTTGTGAGGACTGTGTTTATGGGAAACAAAATCAGTGAGATTCCTCAAGGTTGGCCCTACCAGGAAGGAGGGTAAGTTAGAGTTAGTGCATACAGATGTACGAGGGCCAGCTAAGGTAAAGTCTATTGGTGGTTCATGTTATTATGTCACTTTCATTGATGATGTAACTACAAAAGTTTGGGTATATTGCATTAGAAAGAAATCTGATTTGTTTGAAACTTTCAAACTATTGAAATCCTTGAATGAGAATGAAACATGTCTCAAGTTGAAATGTCTCAGGTCGGATAATGGAGGGGAATATTGTATTAATGAATTTCTTGATTACTTTTCAGTAAATGGGATCCACAGGTAAATAATGGTTCCAAACACTCCACAGGAAAATGGAGTGTCAGAGGATGAAAAGGACAATCATAAATTGTGCTACATGCATGAGGTTACATGTGGGGCTACCACTCATGTTTTGGGTAGATGCAGTAAGCATATTTGTTTATTTGATTAACAGAGGACCCTCTATGGCTTTGGATGGAGGTATACCTGAGGAGGCTTGGTCTGGTAAGAAAATTGATTACTCATTTCTTAGAGCATTTGGATGTGAGGTATTTGTTCACATTGATAAAGATGATAGGACCAAGTTAGAGGCTAAATTTGAGAAATACACCTTTGGTTGATGTGGTGAAGTTAACTTTGGTTTCTATGTTTGGAGTGTTAAAGAAAAGAAAATACTTTGGTCTAGAGATATTTACTTTAATGAAAAAGTCATGTATAAAGATCAGTTTTAGGAATAGAAAGAGGAATCAAAGAAAGAATGCATAGTCTTAGAGGACATCATAGACAACAAGGTGTCCAATGGGCCGGTTCAGCTATAGAATGTTACGCATAGCATAGCTTCAGTACTACTACTCATCAGGAACACCAACCTCCTGAGGTGAGAAGGTTTTCTATGGTAATAAGAGAACCTAAACAATTTACTCCATATTTGAATTATTTATTGCTCACTGACAATGGAGAGCTAGAGTGCTTTGAGGAAGTAGTGCAGGTGGATGCTAGGAAGAAGTGGGAGTAGACCATGGATGAAGAGCATAAATCTCTTATGGAAAACTAGACTTGGGATTTGGTGGAGCTACCTGAGGGCAAGAAAGAATTGTAGAACAAGTGGGTGTATAGAATGAAAGAGGAATATGGAGGTAGGAAATGATACAAGGCCCGGTTGGTGTTAAAGGGATTTGTAAAGAAGAAAGGTATAGACTTTGATGAAAGTTTTTCTCGTGTTGTTAAAATGACTTCTATTAAGAGTGTTCTTGGTTTAGTTGCAGTAGAAGACCTGCACTTACGAGAAGTTGGATGTGAGGACTGCATTCCTTCATGGTGAGATGGAGGAGGAATTGTACATGCAGCATCCACGGGGTTATGAGGTCAAAGGGAAGGAAGGAAAGGTTAGTGTGCAAATTGAAGAAGATATTGTATGGCTTGAAACAAGATCCATGGTAGTGGTACCACAGAAGTTTGACAGCTTTTATGTAGGAGTAGGTTACTCCGGTGTCACTCAAACCATTGCGTGTACATCAAGAAGTTTCTTGATGGTAGTTATATTATTATGTGCCTGTATGTGGATGATATGATTATTGCATAGAAGAATATGCAGAGAAATAAAGGTACTCAAGAATCATCTAGGTGACTCCTTTGCTATGAAGGATTTAGGGGCACCAAAACAACTCCTTGGTATGAGAATAACTTGGAACATGAAGGAGAGGAAGATGGTGTTATCTCAAGAAGAGTACATAAAGAAGGTCTGGGAGAGGTTTAGTATGCAGGATGTTAAACCAGTTGGTACTCCTTCGGTAGTCACTTTAAATTATCAAAGGAATAGTGTCCCAATATTATGGAGGATAGAATCCAAATGTCCAGTGGTACTTGTACACATCTAGAGTTGGTAGCTTGATGTATGCTATGGTATGCACTAGGCCTGAAATTTCCCATCCAGTGGGAGTAGTGAGAAAGTTTATGAGTGATCCAGGTAGAGGGCACTAACAGGCAGTAAAGTGCGTCCTTTGGTATTTGAGAGGGACCATGGGAGTAGTATTATTTTTGGTGGATCGACACTACATTACATGGCTATGTAGATTTGGACATGGTAGGAGATTTGGACAATAGGAGGAGCATGATAGGTTATGTATTTACAGTTGGTGATACAGAGGTGAGTTAGATTTCACGGTTACAAAAGGTTATGGCTTTGTCAACCACAGAGGCTGAGTTTATTACTGTCACAGAGGCAAGCAAGGAGATGATTTCACTACAACATTTTCTTGATGAGTTAGGTCATAAGCAAGAAGTTGGGAGACTACATAATCATAGTCAAAGCATAATTAATTTGGCAAATAACTTCTCTTTCCACTCTAGGATGAAGCACATTCAGCTGAGATATCATTTCATCAAGGTAGCTTTGGAAGAAGATAAGTTGAAGCTGGAAAAGATTCATACTAGTAAAAATCCTATGGATATGATGACCAAGGTGGTCACAAGGGAGAAGTTGAAGTTGTGTTCAACTTTTATTGGCCTTCATGGTTGATAATGAAGGGTTAATAACTTTTCTCAATGGAAACAATCTCCAAGTGGGAGATTGTTGGGGTGTGGAGACTATTTTTGGTCTTCTCAAATCGGTGTTAAAGTTTTGGAGTTTGAATGGTAAAGTTTGAAGACTTCAATAGAATTTTGCAGTTATCTTTTGTTCCGTTGATGTGTCGTCACTATTAATATGCCTTTAATTTGTTGTTAACGTTGTGCTTTTTCCAGGTGAGGGAAGTTGAAAGGTCATGACTTTCAAACTTCTAGGGTCACTTTAGGAATTCTTAAAAGGATTGTAATCCTAAAAATAGAGGTGTTAGGGTATCTTGAAGATATCTTGAGTGTTCAAGAGGTCTTGAGTCTTAGTGATCAAGGTTAATCAATTGGGTGTCAATTGTGCTTTAGATGTCGTTTAGCATATTTGGAATTTTTTTGTGAGTTCGTAATCGAGAGAAGACTATGAGAGTTGTTTTACTCTTTTTGATAATAAAATTTGAGAAAGTTCTTAGTGGACATATCCCACATTGGGTGAACCACGTTAAATCTTGTCTTGTCTTTTTTGTGCATTATTTATTTATGTTGTTATATTTATGCAAAGATAATTCTACTACATAGTTTCCTACTACTGTGGTGTGAGGAATTGTTTCTGCATTTTTTTTCTCTAATTCCTAACAGTGTAGTGTTTCCATTTTGTGAGTATGATGTTGAAATACTAACAAGGCCATCTGTCCCTGATAAATTTAAAAATTAGCAAGTGTTTGATGATGATGCCTAGGTCAAATGGTTTGTGCAGAACCAAGGTGCATTTGATGACTAAAATATAGATTAGGAACCAATGGTGTGTGTTTCTGAAGGAAAGGAAACTTTATTTGGCAAAGACATCATCCAACTAAAGACAAGCACGATTCGCAAAGGTTTAGTTGCTCTTGAGTCAAACTTTGATAATGCTCATTGCATTATTAAAAGAAATATGTCTGCTTTTCAAGAGATGTGGAAGAGCACGACATGGGAACAAAGGAAAAGCCACGTAAAATCAGGTTAGGAAGTAATCTCAAAGCAGAAGAGAAGCAGTCCTATATTCAATTGCTGAAGAAATATCAAGAATGCCTAGCTTGGTCTTACTCTGAGTTGAAGGCATACATGGAATATTTGTTCCAACATGAGATTCCTCTTGAATCTAAAGCCAATCCTTTCAAGAAAAAAATAGTGGCCCATCAATCCGTTTGTTTCTTTGAAGATGAAAGATAAACTGAAGAAGTTGAGGGATGAAGGGATCATTCAGCCCATGAGGTATCCATCTTGTGTTACAAACCTAGTTCCTGTTAGGAAAAATAATGGTGACTCAAGGCTATATGTAGACTTTAGGAACTTGAATAAATCATCACTAAAAGATAATTACCCTCTTCCAAACATGGATAATATGCTACAATTGGTAACTAGTTATTAATTGTTATCTACTCTAAATGGTTTCTCTGGCTATAATCAAGTTGTTGTGAAGGAGTCAGAAAGAATAAAGACTACCTTTACTACTCCTTGGGGAACTTATTTCTATCTCAGGATGCCTTTTGGCTTAATGAATTTTGGATCAACTTCACAAAGAGCAATAGATGTAGCATTTTTTGGTTATATCATTGATTTCAATGTTGTTTATCAGGATGATGTAACTATGTTTTCCAGAAATAGAAATGATCACTTGCAAAACTTGGAGAGAATGTTGATAAGGTTTAGAGAGTATGGCATATCATTGAATCCTAAGAAGTGCCACTTTGGAGTGCAAAAGGTAAAGTTGCTTGGTCACATTGTATCGAAAGAAGGGGTCATGATAGATCTAGATACAATGAAAGCTATCAGAAAGGTTTCAATTCCAATAACTAAGAAGGGAATTCAATCCTTCTTTGGAAAAATAAACTTTATCAGAAGATTTTTGTCTAAATTTTCTAAGTTGACCATCCCCATTACTAGTATGTTTAAGAAGGACAAGGTTATCAAATGGGGAGAAGTTTCCATTCAAGCTTTTAAAGGGATCAAAGAAGCACTAAAGCATGCCCCTGTTTTGGTAGCCCCAAATTACAAGAAGCCTTTTCAAGTGTTTTCTTTTACATTAGAAATCATCATTGCGTGTATTTTGTTACAAAAGGTTGATGAAGTGGCTGAGAGACCAATTGCATTTTTTAGTAAGATGTTGCAGGGAGCTGAGTTGAAGTACACCATCATGGAGAAGTAAGCATTTTCCTTGGTGAAAGAAACAAAGATTTTCAGACCCTACATCTTGAGCTCTAAAGTTGTTTCTTATGTTCCCCACACCATGGTGAAAGACATATTATCAAAGATGGAGGTCTCAAGAAAAAGATGCAGATGGGTGAACAAGTTGCAGGAGTATGACATAGATATCCAAACCACAATATTGGAAAGAGGTTTGGGCCTAGATAACCTTATGGTTGAGAGAAACTTGAGGTGAATGAAGTAGAATGAGAAAGGGTGGATGTCCTTGAAAATTTGGTAAGTTCTAAATGGTACAAAGATATAATCTTTTATCTCAGACATCTACGTTGCCCTAAATATTTGGGTAAAAATCAGAAAAGAGCTCTTAATTTATTCTCTCAAAAGTATTTCATTAATGATTTTGGGTTAGCTTGCAAGAACCCCGAGGGAATGCTCTTAAGATGCATTATCAAGAAGAGGCCCCAAAATAATTGTTGATCTCCATGGAGGAGTCTGTGGGAGATGATTTGTTGGAAGAGTTACAACACATTAAATCTTGAGGGTTGGTTATTGGTGGCTACCTCTCTTCAAGGATACAACTCTATTGGTTAGCAAATGTGATAGTGTTAGAATTTTTCTAGAAGAATGATAGCTTTAGGCTCCCTTCCTTTATAACCTCTATCAGTTAAAGCCCCATTTAGATAATGGGGAATGGATTTCATTGGGAAAAATTTTTATACTTCCATTGCTGGTCATAAATGGATTCTTATAGCCACTGATTATTTCACTAAGTGGGTGGAAGCAGTCCCCACTAAGAAGGAAACACACCAAATTATCATGGACTTCATGCTGAATCAAATCATATGCAGATTTGGAGTGCCAGCTAAAAATGTTGTTGATAATGCCATGAGTTTTAGAGCCAAACCTTTTTTGGGATTGCGTAAAGAGTATGGAATCAATTTGACATATTATTCTAACTACAATCCTCAAGGAAATGGACAGGCTGAGTCCAATAATAAAAACTTGTTGAAGATTGTTAGAAAAACCTTGGAGATGAACAAAAGGAAGTTGGGTGAGCAACTAAAGTTTGTTGTTTGGGATGACAAAATCACTGTCAAAATATCTACTGGTAAGAGCCCATTTGAGTTTGTATATGGAACTCAAGATTTTTGCCCCTTCATTTGCAATTGTCTTCATTTTAGTTTGTTCAACAAATTGAAGATCAAGAAGTTGGTCCATATGATGCTCGTATCAATCAGATTATTGAGTTAGATGAAGAAATAAGGGAATCCCATTAGCGGCATGTGAAGTTCAAAGAAAATTTGAAGAAGTTATTTGACAAGAAGGTGGCTCCAAGAGCTTTCAGCATTTAGGATTTGGTGCTATTATGGGATAACACGCATGAAGATAAGGAAAAGCATGGTAAATTTGATGCCTTGTGGATGGGCCCTTATTTCATTGATATTTGAATTGGTGAAAATGCCTTCTTCCTAAAAGACTTAGACGGGGAACTACTTAAATTTCCTATTAATGGAAGGCATTTCAAACATTTCCTTGATTGATTTCTCATAATCAAGGTATAATCCATTTGCATAGTGTATAGTTCTTTGTTCTCATTCTTATTTTGTGTTTTTGGTCATTTTGGTCCTTGGTGACTTGGTTTTTCTAGTGTCTCGATTCATTTTTGGAGGATGGTTATGGTTTTTATGCTCTGTAAGCTTATTCTTTGAATCCATTGCCCAATGGTCTATTTTTAGAACTTGGTCTGCTATTGGTTCTTGTAGCACTCACAAGGAGTGCCCATCCCTAAGTCGGAGCCGATGTTGGTGCTCAAATTAGTCTCACCCCATTTTTAATTAAAATTCCTTAGTTTGTGGCCTCTGTCATTGTTTTCTATCTCCCCGTATTGGTGCTTGAAGACTCTATCATCCATTTGGTTTCCATGATCAATCCCTTCCTTGGTCGAGGATCACTTAAAAATCCAAAATTTGTTTTTAGTTCCTCTGTCCATATGAAAGAGTCCATAACTTGGGCGTAAATCTCAGGTTTTTCCTTTCCTTCCATTTTCCACAATCACGTTTTGTTTTCACTGTCATTTTTTTCCCAAATACATCTGTAAAAATGAATGGATGTAGCTTAGAGGATCATATTTGAGCCTTATAAAATTTCTAATTTCTCTATCCTTAAAGAAAAATTCATTTTGGGCTCAAATGGTGATTTTCCTGCATTTTACAGTTTAACAGGTGTATTTTTCCCGGTCAAATTTACATCTCAGCATATGTGGAAATGTGGCCCTTTTGGGTTGGATGTGGCTCAGCAAGGAAATTTAAAAACTCTAAGGGTCGCTTCAACCCAAAACTTGTCCATGTGGGGGAATGGTGCTCATTTGAAAATTCACCTTTTGGTTTGACCTTTGAGTTACGTCGGGAGGACACGTGCGAGGATTTTGTTGGTTTGCTCAAACGTAGACAATATTTTCATGTAGCCGGTATAGTTTTGGCAGACCATGGAAACATGGAGGGCTGGTGCTCATTTGAGGATCCACGTTACGGTCCCACCTTAACAATTGCAATAGGGAGACATGTGGAGACTTCCGCCAGCTCCAATTTGTATTTAAACTTTTCAAAGAAATTTTTGAAGGCCTGAGACACGTGGAGGGACTGCACTTGTTTGGGGACCAGCCCCTAAGTTTTATTTTGAAGAAGCGCCATGAGAAAACTTGTAGGCTTCTGCTCAATCTACCCTTTGCTTGGACTTTTCAACGGCCAAAGGAAACAATCTCATACCCTAGACACACGACACCTTCCATTGAACCTTCAATGTTTTTAACAGACTCTGTTGGACTGAGACACATGTTGAGCCTATGCTATTTTGGGGTCTCTAATTTTGTGGACCATCTCAAAATGCACCATCGAGACATGTGGAGGCTTCCACTAGCTCCTTTTTCATTGAGAATTTTCAAATTCCAAAACACATTTTCTTGGGCCTAGGTACGTGGAAGGCTCGCACTTGTTTGGGACTTGCCTTTATGCTTCTCCTTTGTATTTGTGCTAAGGAAGCACATGGACGGATATGATATAAAGTGTAAAAGGGGTGGAACAAATGGTTACTATGCATTTCACCTGTTTTTCTACCATTTTTGCTCCAAGACTCCTAGAGACATAAATATGCACTATTTTACATCGTTCTTTGATGAAATTGCTTTTCATCTCTATCTCGTAAGGTTCCATTGAATGAATTTGAAATTTACATTGTGAGTCCAAGGATTTTTAAGGTTTATATAATGTTGGAATTTCCCGGGAACTCGCAAAAATAGGAATTACCAGAGGAAATGGATGTGGGAAAGAATTACGAGAGGAAAGAGAGGGAAAATGGATGAAATGATTAAAGTGTTGGCACAGAAGATGAAAAATGTGTTGCCTTGAGAGTGAAAAATATTAGCTGTCATATCCAAATGTGTAGAGTTTTCAAAAAATGATTAAATTGGGGATTTCTTGCATGATAAAATCAGAATGATTAGAAGTATTTCCAAAACATTGTGGCATGGCATCCTGGTCATTAGCCAAGGGCCCAAGAAATGTGATCAGTTCACAATTGGTCCACCTGGCAGCTTTCAGAGCTAAATTTGTTAAACGTCACTTTCTCAAGAAAATTGTTAACAAGAAAAGGTCCCTTGACTATTATTTCTTTTTGAGGTGAAAATTGAGTGAGTAAAATGTATAAATGCAATGAGATTACTCTTGCAAATGGTTAGATTTTGAATTCCTAAGAGAAAATTTGAGAAAGTCGTCTTCGTGAGAGACCAAAGTGAGATAACCTATTATTTTCTTTTACTGTTATATTTTCTATCGTGTCAAGTTGGTTGTAAATGTATAACCATTGACGAGCACCGAGATTTCTCTGAAGCTTTCCCATGCTGATGAATCTAAGTAATTTTGAAATTAATTTGTGTCCAATCTCTAGAAATTTGTGTCTTCTTTGTTTGAATGTCTCGTAAATAGTTTCTTTGGTTCCTATTGCAATCTTAAATTAAAATTTTTGTGAAATCACACAGGATCTTGTCCCTATGATAGTTTAATGGTACTTACAATTTCATTTGAAAAAGATCCTTCATCTTGGATGAGATAAACAAATTTAAAATCAATTCACTATCATTTGTTGATAAATATTTTTTGTAAGTCTTGGGGTGTTTAATTAAGTCTTTCAATTCGATCCTTCATGTTAGAATCTAAAATATTATGTGAAAACGTGTTGATCTAGGCCTCCGTTGAAGCACACCTTCTGGTTAAAGGAACCTGTTAACTGTTCTGAAGCTTTCTTTTGTCAATTTGTTCATTGTTTTGAAGTCCCTTCAAAGATCTGGTATAATCAACTTTATCCTTCCTCATTTCCCACCTATATTATTCAAAAACAATTTATCCACCTTGAACTACCCCTGTTTGCCCTATGTATCAACAAAGGAACGATATAAACTTTCAAAAATATGCAGAACAATCAGGATTTCTTAATGTCTTCAATAACCTTAGCCTTTTGTTGAAATTATCTCCATCATTTAGAAGTGACAACTCTTAAGAGTTAAATCATGGAGTATTGACCGTATTTTCCCAAGGTTCTCTTCATAGAATTTGTGCAAAATAAGGTTATCTCCATCTCCTTCATCAAACAGAGGTTACACAAAGGGTCCTCTCACCTTGGTCAAAGAGGAATGGCCTAAAGTAGTGAGGACAAGTCAAATCCTCTGAAAGGCGCTATCCATCTCTCCACAAATATGAGCAACAAAGGGCCAGTTAGATCTCATCCCTCGCTACAAAACAACACACACTATGATCTATCTACCTCTAAGCTCCTTGTCAAATATGTGTTGCTTCTCAACTTGAAAAGGAGAATGAATTTGGATACCAACACAACATTTTTGACTTCTATGAAGGGATAGTCAAGAGATTTTATTCCCCTACTACTATCATATCGACAATGCATTAATATTCCTTAGCACAAAAGTTACTAAATGGGCTGTCTAGAATCATGTATATATCAGCACCTCTTCAAACTATTACCCTCAAGGTAATGGCCAAGCAGAGTCCAAAAACAAGAACTTTCTCGAGAATCATCAGAAGGACCCTTGAAGAGAATCAGATAACTTGGCACACAAAACTCAAATCAGCTCTTTGGGAAGATAGAGTCACCCCCAAAAGGTCTACACAAAGCTCTCCATTCAATCCCATATCACTTAATTTTTAAGTATTAGAAATCATGAGACAACTGGAACTAGCTAATTTTGAGCCTATGGAGATCAGGTATGCAGAGCTGATGGAGTTAGAAGAAATAAGAAGATATGCAGTGTAGATCATGGAGAAGGATCAATCGTCGACCAGGAGGAGCTTTAACAAGGGAGATAAAGCCAAGACATTCCAAGTTGGAGACTTGGTACTGAAGTGGGATAGAGACTATGCAAAGCCAGGAAAACAATCCAAGTTTTATGCCATATGGAGTGGTCCATACATAATCACCAAATGCAAAGGTAGCAATGCCTTCCGGATGGATAATTTGGATGGTGAAGAATTACAAATTCCAATCAATGGGATCTATCTTAAACATTGCTACTAGAAGGAGAATTCTCACCCTTGTACATATTAGTGTAGGATTTCCAATTCCTCCAAGTGCTTGTGGACATTATTGTTATTAGCATAGGTTTTATTTCCCTAAGTTCTCTCGTACATGTTTTGTTGCTCCAGGTTTATGTCATTGTACAGTTCAATGTGCCTCAAGTTGAATACACCAAGCCCTTCAGTATTTGCAACAGGGAGACCCATAGTTTCCCATAATAGTTGCTAATTTCAAAATAGAACAAATACAGAGCAACTAAAATTGGGTCTCAAGGGAGTCCATTTTAAGAAAAAGTGAAAGCCCCAAAAGAATACAATTTTCTACTCTCAAAACCTCATTTTAAAGATTTTCTTATGAAATTGAGAGTACGGACAACGGGGCAGATTCAAGGTCGCCAAGTGCGAGCGTCAGATTCAAGTTTCAAGAACAAGATCAGTATCAAGCTACCACCCATGACTTTGTGCCCAATGGACATATTAAGTCATATGATCCACTCACCTAATAGACAGGTGATCCTACAAGTCGCCAAACTATTACCCCAATTTTCCCCCAATAAAAATTGGTCAATGCAACCTTGCATGGGAAAAATGGAAGGGTTGGCCCAATCGTATGGACTCACCTTTGATCCCAAAACCAATTTCCAGAGTGATTAGAACACATGAATCGCTGGAGGATGCCATGTACCTCAACAACGCATCACTAAGAGTGGATTCCAAAATAAGGTCTCCAATGAGTGCCGAGATCACCACATGGCCAGGAGTCAAGGCAGAGAGGGCGAGACCGGCCATTGAATCAGCCAAATAGAACATAGTCTGCAGAAGCCTCCACGCATCCAATCAACGCTCCTTCAAAAGAAAAATTTTGGGGTAGGTCTCAAACATGCACTAGCTTTGCCACATGTTCGAGTGAGGAGATATGTGTCCCAATGGCACAACTTCAAGGGCACAAGCCAAAAGGTAAGATCCAAACATACACGAGCCCCCACGTGTTTGGAGTTAGACATATAGCCCTGCCAAACAAAAATTACTAAGCCAAACATGAGGAAATGGATGAGCAGCCCGCGGATGATGCGACGTGTCCCAGTGTCACAATTGAGGGAGATGACTACGAGGGTCTCACCCTTAAGTGAATTTTTGGCATTATATATGGTGGGCCCCTTTAACTCACCAAAGACACAAGGTAGGCAGTGTTCACTTAGGACCCAAATCGGCTAAGCAAGAGGCGAGGTAGAGGAAGGCCCCACGTGTCTCTTCGACTCTTTCAAGGGCGGATCAAAATTTGTTTCCTAAATGACCACCAGCCGCCACGTGGTCGAGTAAAGAGGGAATAGAGCTGACCCGTCAAAATTCCAAGGCCGGCGAGAGGAGCCATGCGTCATCTCAATGCTCTTTCAAAAGAAAAGTTTGAGGGACAATTCCAAACATGCACCATCTCGCCATGTGTCTTGAGTCGGGCATAGTGTCTCTGCGAAAAGGGGCTTACGAAAAGAATAGAAGAAATAGAGAAGGCCTCGGACGATAGTGCCACATGTCAGTTCAGCGTAACTTCAAGAGTGTAGAGAAGGGGTGAAACCTTGAGATGCACAGGGTTGCCACATGTATATGCGTAAACAGACTCCAAACGTGAAGTACCTTTAGGTGGCCATATATTTCGATCAGAAGCTTGGAATAGAGTGCGAGGGGACATTTTAGAGAGATCTTTACACTTGCTACCCACCTACCACCATTAATGTTTCGACCCACCATTTTTGGGGCTATCTAGTCTCCCACCTACCATCATGATGAATAATGTTCCTCTTTTCTTGCACAACAAGGAACAAGGACGAGGGCATGGGTGTTGCAGCGAGACATATCATTGTTGTAGGGGAATTCATTTCCCCTTTGGGGTGGTTGAACAAGAGCTTGGATCTAAACTACCTCCTTCTCTAATTATTACTATATATTATATAGGAGGGGAAACTTCTAGTGGTTGGACATTCTTGCTTTATGCCATCGCTTTTCTCTGCCTGCAGGAAAATTTGTGGAGTCTCGAACCCCTCCATCCAAATTGTAATGAAATTTTTGCCTCTCAGCTACTATAATGCACTTTATCAATTCTTGGAGCAATAGAATATGTCGAGGATTATTTCAACCCTACTTTATGTTCAGTTGCTTTTTCCTGATCCCTCATTGTAAGCTTGGTCATCTGTGCATGGATATTGTGTCCAATTTTAATTATTTGTGATTAAAAGCAATACAAATGTTTAGCATTCCTTTGGTGCATCACCTCTGTTAGATTATTTTTCATTTCTTGTATTCCCTTAACCTTGTCTCCTTGGAAAGTTAGAGTAGGATTTAGAGCGACCCTCTACAATTGGAATGTGTGCACATGAATAGAGTAATAGGATCAACCTTCATCCGGAGAGCTATCTTAACTCCCAAAGTCCCATACTTTGAGAGATGCTCCATGTTGTAAATTCACACTAAGAATCTCAACCCATCAAGTTACAAATTTTAGGGTGCTATGATTTTTCTTTACCAAGTCCTTATGAATTTGACAGATTGTGGAGATGTGTCCTCCTCTGTGTGCCAATCATCCAAAACAATAACTCAATCTCCTAAACCTGGTGGGAAATGACCTTTGATAACACCTTCCCTTTATGATGCAATCGAAATAACTATCTTCTATGATAATTCAATAATAAATTACTTACTAATCCTAGAAATTAATTATAGTAGATAAATAATACAAAAATAAAGAATAATTATTAAAAACCAAATGATAAAAAATTGTGACTCTCCTCTTACTATTTAACTCTTAATGAAAAATATGATAGCTTTGCATGCATGTTTTTACGAGGAGTGGTGCCACGTAAATTATAAAGAGATTTATATAATAAACCAAGAATAAAATGTCATTCAACTGAATGTTAGCCAAATCATTTCTTATCCTAGAGGATAATAAATTACAAAGCATCAAATTTCTACCCACTTAGGAGAAAACAATATATACCAAATCCCACCATAGAATATTCGAATATCAACCTTGTAATATAACTATTGCGTAGAAAAAAATCATCACGACTGCGAAATGGGTGAATGAAATCCTTAGTTGAATTCCTCTTTTTAATGGTTTTGGGAAGATGTAATTTTAAATACAATGAGACACACATTTTGTTAACACTCAATTAAAAACACAATCATAATCAGTAAAATTTAAAATAATCAAAATAAATTTTGTAAAACTAAAAATAAACTTACAAGTAGTAACAACTTAACTACATATTGGGCGGTTTGGAAATTTTCTTTCTTCTTGGAATTTTTCCAATCTATTATAAAATTATTTCTTCATGTTTGTATATCTCCTTTTGATTTCTAATTCCTTCATGTCTAGATTCTATATATCATCTTCTTTTTTGAAGTATTTTACTCATATGCTTTGGCTACTCTTGTTTTTTAAAGTGAAAAGTACTAATTTCCGTGTATATATAGGAATTTTAATAAATCTACCAGTTGACTGCATAGAAAATAACACCCTCTATGCTACCATCCAATAGCATTCTTCATGCTACTAGTAAATCGAATTCTACATTCTACTAGATGTTAGCATGAAGAATGCTACTGGCCTCTAGCATGAAGAATACTACCATCTGATAGCATGAAGAATGCTACCAGCTGATAGCATTCTCCATGCTACCAACCGGTAGCATTCTACTAGCCGTCACTATGGAGAATGTCACCGGCTGGTAGAATTTTGCATGCTACTAGCCAGTAGTAAGTTTAATGCTATCGGAACATAGGATTCATCATGCTATTGGATGGTAGCATGTAGAATTATACCAAATGATAGTATGGAAAACACTATAAGATGGTAATATTCTCCATACTACAAGCTGGTAGCATGAAATGCTTCCATCCGGTAACATTGAGAATGTTACAAGCTGGTAGCATGCCAAAACTTGTTCCTTCTACCATGCCAACCTTTGCAAAAATAATGCTAAAAAATCACCTTCCACAAGAAAAAACTTTTCCTACGATTCACCATACATGTAAAAGTTGTTTTACTAAAAATATCCGAATATTTTGTAAGGAATGTTTTGTAAGGATCCCTTAACATATTCCCCAAGAAAAATGTATCAAATGAACATGAAATTTAAATTTGTAAATGAATTTGTTGAAGAATGCATATATGTGTAGTGTCCACCATGTTATAAGATCACAAATCATGAAGAGGAAGTGTAAAACTTCTGGTAATTAAAATATGAACTAAAATTAATTCCAAGGGGATGACTTAATAGAATTGATTCTTATCTTCTATAGGATAGTTTTTGTATGTTCAAATATGAACCTGCCTTATATACCAACATTATTTATCAAGCTAAAATTATCGTTGTTTGTTTGTAGGTAGGTAATCAAAAATACAAATGTGACTAATCATTTGAATTTTTAAGGAATCCATAAAGAAATAAATTGAGATAATCAATCTATTTCTAATGATGTATTTTTTTGGTATTGAAGTGATCCATCTGAAATAAAATTTCCATCTATCAAATGAAGTATGTAAATGATATTTTGAAAAGGTTTAATAGGTTAATCAATAATCTAGATCGTACACCTATTTTCTTATCCTTGAAATTAACGATGATAAAGGATCCAATCTTAATCCGACATTTTTAAAATACTTGTTCCATGTATGATGTACCTTACATCCATGGGACCATTTTAATGTTCATAGAGTCTCCAAAATACTCTCACTAAAAATAAGGAAAGGTATATATATATATATATATATATATATATATAGATCCAAAAATGATGTAATTTTATATTCCACATCCGCGATTTCAATACCACGAATATATAGACAATGAATCTAATTAGTGGAAATGATGTTTGAAATTTCACCTTGATATGTTTTCTTAATTTTGGAATATTAGTATTATCATGGGCAACCAAAGATTTCTCCCATTTTCATACTTTCATCAACAAGAGAAATGTTATAGAAAAATAAAACCTATGTACCCAAGGTGTACCATCATATTTTTATATGCACAAGATGTTTTAGATTCGGGAGTAACATCCTTTCAAGAACACAGATTACATGATTCATTTCTCTCTATGTTTTAATCATGTATTACATTTCATAATTTTTTGCATGTTACCCCTTTCAAATTAGAAATTCATATTTTATTCACAACACGAGGGTTGTGTCCAAATCTGTAATCTAATCTAACATGACCCAAAATGCACACTAAACCTACACTAAGTATGAAATATTCCACAAATTTCATGAAGAAACCAGATTATTCTATAGTAAGAGATCATTCAAAATTCCAAACACATGTAAAAAGGTTTAATAGAGGATCACTTATATACCACAAGGATTCATATAGGAAGTCCTCTCAAGGTAGACCCAAGTTTGATTACATTACCTTTCTCACATAAAATTCCAAGTCAATCCATAACACTAGTTAAAAAATAAAAACAAATATTATAACATATATGTGTGTGTTCATTGTTTAACATGTTTGATAACACGGTTAACACAAATTTTAAAGGATTGTTATTCCACTAGCTATTGATAAGGAGGCTTAACTCCTGCTTAGAAGTACAAAAGTACTATCCCTTAATCTCTAAGGTGTCAATATCAACTAATATTCTTTACAACCTTACATAACTTATAATTTTTATCCCTCACATACTTTTACATAACATTCCACTAAGAGGATACACATATCAGGTATCTACAACAATTTATTACTATGGTAACAAGTAAGACCCATTAATTTAATTCCTCATTTTTGAAATTTCTGCTAACACCTATGCATTTCATACATTCCTTACCTAAAGTAAGGGAAATAAGTGCAACCTCAAATAAAAGTGTGATGAGGAAATTCAACCATAACTATACAAAAATTTGAAAATAAAAATATTCTAAACCATTAGTAAACAAAAGGTGTTAATGGTAACTAAGTTTCATAAGAATGTTATTTCCACAAGCAAGGTGGCCTTGTTAACCACAATAAATCATACAAGTGTAGTTTAAGACAACTAAAAATGACTACAAGAAGGAAATATTGAGTTTAAAAAATTATTTATATAGGTCTCAAGATTTATATTTTTTCGTAATATTTCATTGAGTTAACACAGCATTTTGTCCAAATTATAAATATCATTAAACCATCCACCATAATTTGGAATTTATGAGTTTCCTCACTTTTTCTTTAGTTTATCAAGAGTAATTTCCTCTACTTTTATTTTTATTACAACCATGGTTACATTTTATTCACTAGATAGCATTCGGGTGCTTATGATCTAAGATACCATGCATTTCAACAATTATTCTCTTTAACTTGTATTCTTTCTACCTTTAAATTGTGTACTTAAGTCACCCATTCAACTTTTTTAAAAGATGAATGCAATATTTGACCACCCAAGTATTAAAATACATATTACAAGAGAAAATAAAATCCACATATAGTGATGTAAGGTTTCCCTAGGACACCTTTCCAACTGGTATGATATATACATCAAGGTTTCAACAACTAAAATCTTATTAAGAGCTGTAGAGATTAAATCATCTTGATTCAAAAGGATCATAACTATCCATGGGTAAGAATTAGGCATAAATGGTATTGTAACCTCAGGAAGGTTTCTCACATAATGGTTTTACTTTATTAATTATTTGAAGAGACAAAAAGGCCCTTAGGATTAACTCTTCACCCATTGTTTCTTGTGGTGGTGTTTGTATGACTATTCAATTTTTTTACTCACAACACCTATAACTTGCCACTACCTTTCTCTAGAGTTAAAATTTGTTTATGTATTAAAGGTTGGGTTTTTTTTAAGGCCATTTTTGATAGGGAATGTATTTTTTTAAAGCTGAAATTATATATAACCAGGCACACTTACAATTAAAATGAAGTTATAGTACCCTTACATGGAATAACCACTTTCCCTATTGCAAATTTTCCATCTTTTGTATAACCAAGATGTCCAAATAACCTAGAGGAAACAAATATTTTATTGGGAAGAGGAAGGTTAGACCATAGCTATTTTATGAAGGAAACAAGATTTGAGTGCATTATAAGACAATCAAGAGAACTACGTTTTGAATTTTGTTATAACATCTAACAATAAAATATTGGACTTAATATCTACCATATACTATTTAAAATGTTATGTCAAATGATAAGTGCACTAACTATGTTAGGTTTGATACACATGATTTCTAATTCAAGAAGAAAAAGGGTGTAAAAAGGTTTCAAGGAACCATCTCAAGTCCTACTATCCATGACCAACCTTTTTCTTTACATGTTTTTGATAGAAATATTATTTGAGTTTTAACTCTCTACCATACTAATATACAAAATTCTGAGGATTCAACACAGTTAACTAAATACACTCTTCTACAATACAGTTGAATTGTAATGTTACAAGTAACATTTCACCATCACTTTATTTAACACATGTACGCAATGAAAGGAGCTCTTCTTTCTTTAATAATACAAGTACTAGTGATGAAATATAATACTATTCAAATTACATCTTGATTAATTTTTTTAGTAAAAAACATTAAACTTATATTTCCACCATCCATTTAAATACTTCTTATGCTACATGTAACTTTGTCAAGTTAGTGTAAACATGGTCAACGAAAAGAAGTTGACATGGATTTCCCCTATGACTAACATTTTTCACATATACATGATTTTCATTTATAAATAGATTTAAACATTTGTAAGAAATAGAATAGAGTAAAGATCACATAAGCAAAAAAATTTCGTTATCAAACTAGAGAGAGAGATAAAGAGAGAGAGAGAGAATAGGTAGGAGAGAGAAAATCATATTATACAAAAGCTATTTTGACCAAACAATAAACATAAACAATGTTTACAAGGTCATCAAAAAGTGTTAGTAGACTTTTAAATAGTTATTTGCCTAAGAGAAGGTTCAAAGACAATTTCTAATATTACAACATGTTTAAAGGAACAACAAAATTTATCCCAAATGGCCTAGAAATGAGGTTCAAAAATAGTTTTTTGAACTCAAACTCACCAAGAGTAAAGTTTCCTCTATTATCCTATATACTTGGATGCCTAAGAAGTTGACCAAATTAGGATTTAGTTACAAATGTTTAAATGACAGTCACTTTCATGGAGCTACTCATTGTGATTGTATTAGTTCATGTTGGGGTTAGCACACTAGTTGTACAGATAATATATCGAGATCTAAGCATATATGCAAATAAAATCATATATTCTACCAAAAGAATTATACAAAACACAAGACATTAATCAACACTAGATTTAACGTGGTTCACCAAGTGTGGGCTACGTCCACCACGAAACAAGTCAATATATTATCCAAAGCTTTGACAACATATACAATGAAGATTTATAATCTTCCACACCTCTCAGATGTACAATACTTTCTTTCCTCAAGCTTTTGCTTCATCACAAACAATTATGCCTCTCACCAACTTTTGAAAGTTCTTTCTAATTATTGTTAATTCGCTTCTTCTAAACCCCAACTTTTATGCTTATATAGCCATTTATAGACATAGGGAACTTAGCTATGCAATTACAATCAATAGATATACTTTAATGCTAAAAATAGATCTAATTCATGAGATTTAATTAAAAATCCTCACATAGGTAACCGATACTTGATTAGCCCTAACCGATGTTAGTTCCTCCTTGCCTAACCAATGCCGGTCTGGGTGACCAATTCCGTTATTGTATTTTCCAGCAACTTTCTATTGCATGCTAAAATGAAGTAATTCAGCTCCACAACTCAACAATCTCCCACTTGGAGACTAATTACTTTGTACTATGCCTATACAACATCATTTTTGGAACTTTCCTTACCTTTGTTTCTTCCTCTTCAAGTCTCAAACTCAAAGACCAATAGAAGTGGAGTGTAGCTCCAAATTCTCCTTTACTAATGGCTTTGTTAGCATATCCGTAGGGTTCTTGCTTTATGAATCTTTTCAGATTCAATTTTCTATCCTTTAATACCTGTCGTATGAAGTGATACCTCAATTGAATGTGTTTTGTTTTCAAATGAAACATTGAGTTATTTACCAAATGAATTGCACTTTGATATCACCGAATAGTTTACAATCACCTTGTTTCTTTCCCAACTCTTTCATGAACATACTCATCCATATCATCTCCTTTCTAGCCTTTGTAGTTGTAATATACTCTTCCTCTATATTATAAAAAGCCACAACCTTCTACAAATTTGAAATCTAGCTAACTACTGTCCCATCTAATGTGAAAATATATCCAAAGAGTGCTTCTTCTACCATCCAGATCTCTAGCCATATCCGAATTAACATAGCCACATAATTAAATATCTAAACCTCCATAGCATAACTACATGTTAAATGTCCCTTTCAAATACACCGAGTATCCATTAGACTTATTTCCAATTCTATTTACCTGGATTAACCATATATCTACTCACAACTCCCACTACCCGTGTAATGTTTGAAATGGTACAAACCATAACATACATGGGACTCCCAACTCCTGAAGCATATGGTAATTGTGTCATGTATTTTACCTCCTCATGTGATGATGGACACTATTCTTTTCTTAATTTGAAGTGTCCAGCCATAGGTGTGCTAACAAGTTTTGCATTTTGCATGTTGAACCTTTCTAACACCTTGTAGATATAATCCTCCTGAGATAAATACAATTCCTTGTTTTTCTTGTCTCTGTGTATTTGCATGCCAAGGATTCTTTTTGCAACTCCTAAATACTTTATCGCAAATTTGTGAGCTAGGTTTCTATTAAGATCACTAATGTCCTACATACTAGATCCTGTAATAATCATATCATCCACATACAGTAACAAAATAATATAGCTCCCATTTTCAAGCTTCTTAAAATAAACACAATGGTCAAATTCACATCTCATATAGCCATGCTCATCCTTAAAACTATCAAACCTCATGTACCATTTCCTTGGAGCTTGTTTGAGCCCATATAGGATCTTTTTCAACCTACACACTAATTTCTCCTTACCCTTGACTTCATACTCAAGCCAGGTACTACATATAAATATCTTCATCCAAATCACCATGAAGTAAAGTTGTCTTCACATCTAGTTTCTCTAAATGCAAGTATTCTACTTCAACTAATCTCAATATAGTACAAATAGAATTCATCTTGACAACGGAGAAAGTATTTCACCAAAGTCAATACCCGCTTTACGTGCAAATACCTTTACTACAAGCCTTGCCTTGTATCTTTTATGTCCACCCTCTTCTTCTCTTGATCCTCGTAAACCCACTTGTTCTGCAATGTTCTCTTACCTGGTGGAAACTTAACCAATCCCATGTCTAGTTCTATCCCGAGGAGTCCATCTTCTCATCCATGTCATACTCCCACTAGACATGGGATCTTATCCTATATTGCTTCTTAAAATCTCTCTAGTTCACCATTATCATTCAATAATAAATAAAATAGAGAAGGTGTAAACCTTTACGGAGGTTTACTTACCCTTTTTACCTTATCATAGGAGTTTGGGGTATCGGAGGCTCAATCTGGACCTCCCGGACATTCCTATTCAAATGTGATAGTGAACATCATCCGTCACCTCTAACCGATGTCTTTACGCTAACCGATGTTTGTTTGGATCTTCACCGTAACCAATACCGATTCTACTTACATGTCGGTTAAGTGACAACCGACATCCGATTCTTACTCCCAACCCTACCGTAATTATTTTAAATCTAAGAGATCATTTTCATTCACAAACTTCTTAACTAGTTCATCATTCGGTACTAAAATTTGATCCTGTACATTCTCTTTTCATTTCATTCAACATCACAACTCCAAATAATTTTAGAATTCTCTAAATCCCAAAAATGGAAAATGAAATCACCGATCCATAACCAATGAAAGTGCATCTCTTGGATTTTCGCATACAACTTTTTCCTATTTTCCTTATCAAGATGCACAAAATATTATCAACCAAATACTTTAAGAAAATAAAGATCTACCTCTTTTCCGGTTCAAGCTTCCTCTGGTATTCCTCCATCTAGTGAACTTGAAGGCCGACAGTTAATCAAATAAACCATCAGTATCAATTGCTTCTACCCAAAACTATAAGGGCAAATCTAGAATATATCCTCATACTTCTAGCACGTTCCATGATTGTCTTGTTCATTATTTATGCAACACCATTCTCATGTGGTGTTCTTGGAACCATTCTTTCTCTACATATTCCATTCACTGAACAATAATCATTGAAAGCCTTCCTATAGTATTCACCACATTGTTAGATCTAAGGAACTTTAACTTAGAATTTGATTCATTCTCAATAAGGGCTATCCATCTTTTAAAAGTCTCAAAAACATCAGATTTACATTTAATACAATAAACCCATACCTTTCTTGTAGCATCATCAATGAAAGTAACATAATAGTAAGATCCTCCATGAGAAGCTACCTGAGTTGGTCCCCACACATTAGAGTGTACAAGGTCTAATTTTTGCTCCTTCTTTAGTTGCCCTAACTTTGAGAAATCTCACTCTCTTTCGCTTTCCAAAAATACAGTGCTCATAGAAATCAAGATCTAAATCTTTCATATATGATAACTTACCCTTAGCCTTTAAGATCTACATTCCTTCTTTACTCATATGACCCAGCCGATTATGCCACATGCATGCATCTGAATCTGAACTATATAATGGAGAGAAAGAATCAGTAATACAGGTATATAAATATAATGTTCCTACCTTCTTACTTATTGCCACAAAAAAAACACCCTTGGTGACTTTCTAAGAGTCTTTTGTAAAAGTAACCATGCAACCATATTCACCTATTTGCCTTGCAGAAATAAGATTCCTCTTGAGGCTTGGCACATGCCTCACATCTTTCAATACTCATGTATTTCCATTCTACAATTTTAGATGAACTTCCCCTTTACAAGTAATACTGCAAGGTTCATCAGCACCCAAATATACATGCCCAAAATTTCCCTGGACATAATTTCTAAAATAACCCTTATTAGGGGTTACATGGAAAGAAGATCCTAAATCTAAAACCCATGATTCAATTCTATTATCTAAATAAAGAATAATAGCATCTTGCATTACCTGTGATACTGACAAGATTTACTTATTTACCTTTGTCCGATCATTGGTTATCTTTATCCTTTGAGAAACAATATTTCTTTGCATGTCCTTTCTTTCCACATTTCTAACAAGTAATTCCCTTACTTCTTGATTTAGATCTGCTATCCCTTGACTTTGATTTCCCATTACTCTTACTCTTGGATCTCTCCTTCTACCTACCCCTACTTTCTACATTCAAAGCATTTCCAGATGATGATTCCTCTGTACTCTTCCTGTGAATTTCTTCATTCAAGATTACACTAACCACATCATCAAACTTTAGAATATTATTAGCAGATGATGTATTAGTAATGACCATTACCAAGTTATCCCAACTATCAAGCAAAGAACATAAGAGTAAAAGTGTTTTTACTTCATCATCAAATGGTATTGTAACTAATTTTAACTTATTTACAATAGATCGGAAATCATTCAAATGACTAGATGCAGATCCACCTTCATGCATATTAGAACTAAATAGTTTCTTCATCAAATAAACTTTATTTGAAGCACTAGGTTTTTCATATAAATTAGCAAGAGATTTTATTAACTCTCTTTGTAGAAGCCTCTTCCATAATATTGGAAGCCACGGATGCAACCGGGCTCAATATTATAGATCCGTTTGATGGCTCAATATTACGGAAGCTACGTTCGTAATATTGAGATTTCATTAACTCTCTTCGTAGAAGTTGCTTCCATAATATTGGAATCCACAGATGCAGCCAGATAATCTCAATTTGCATCTTCCATAATTGATAATTTCAGCCATCAAATGTCTCTACCTTGTATTTGTTTTCTTCGCCATTGTTGTAGCTCCCACTAAATTAGAAAACCCTCTCGTGAGTAAATCTATCAACACACAAAACCCTCAAACAAATCTCGATACTAGTTCTTGGGGTTAGTACACTAGTTGTAGAGACAATATATCATATCTAAGCATACATGTAAATAAAAGTGGATATTATACCAAAAGAATTATACAAAATAAGAGACATAAATCAACACCATATTTTACATGGTTCACCCAAAGTGGGGCTACGTCCACCAAGAAACAAGACAATCTATTATCCAAATATTTGACAAGATATACAATGAATATTTACAATCTCCCACACCTCTCGATGTAGAATAATTTCTTTCCTCAAGCTTTTCCTTCATCACCAAGAATTATCTCTATCACCAAATTTTTCAAGTTCTTTCTAATTCTTGTTAATTATCTTCTTGTAAACCCTATCTTTTATGCTTATATAGTCATTTATAGACTTAGGGAACTTAGCCATGCAATTATAATCAATATATATACTTTAATCCTAAAAATAGATGTAATTCCCGAGAGTTAATTAAAACAATATCACAAAGGTAACCAATGTTGGTTACTCCTTGCCTAATTGATGTCGGTCCTAGGTGACCGATGCCGGTTACTATATTTTCCAACAAGTTTTTATTGCATGCTAAAATGAAGTAATTAAGCTCCACAACTCAACGATTCATCTTGTCACCGAATGGTGGGAGGCCTATAAAACTACCTTACATCAAAATATTCCAAGATTATTGTAACCAAACTAAATTTTGACTATGATTTTCCTCCAAAATATCGAGTTATAAAGTGATGAAACTTTTGTTCTTTACGTGGTGCTAAAATCATAAGACAAAAACAAATGGAATTATTAACTCGCAACAATTTTACAATGCTGCAAATATTGACCAACATGGTCCTTAACTAGTCAAGAAAATTGTTCAAACAACTATATGAAATAATTCTAGTAGTTTATGTGTCATCCCACATCATCATTTAACATGTTTGAATCATCATTTACCGTAATGGGATGTGGAGGGGTATTTTGTGCATCTAATAAAATTTGTGTTTTATTAAATTTTGCAAGAGTACAATAAGCAATTATCATGAAGTCTCAAGTTCATTTTTTGTTTGGGAGGTTGTCTTTATCCTAACCCATCGTATAAGTTTTGTAATTCTACTATAAGTTTTTACTTGAATGATATTAATATTTGATATAAATACTTTTAATGTGAAACAATAAAGTAGATTTAATGTTTTTCAACTACAACATATTATCTACTTTATCCAAAGCTATAATTTTTCTTCATTTTAATTTTCTAACTATATAAAAATGAAAAATGAAAAATTAGAAGACATTTTAGAATAGGAGAAAACCATTCTTACAACTTAGAAGGTGGTGAGGGAAAGGTGCATTAGAGATACTTTTGCACGCACTCTAAAAGACCACATTTTGTTGATATATAATGTCATCCAATTCTCTTTCCTTCCGTGTGATTCCACATTTTGTAAAACTGATAAATATCAATTTATAAATGATGCTCCACTAAGCATACCTCATTGAAAAGTTCCCATTATTAACCAAGTTATATAAATATAACATTTATAAATTATATATATGTATAATACTATTTATTGCGTTATTACTATTTTTTAATACTTCATATTTCACAATAAAATAATTATCCAATATTAACTTATAGTATTATAATATAGCATGTAGTATTTGTTAATATATATAAATACATATATACTTATATACAATGCAAGTTGATTATAAGACTTTCGAGTTAATCGATTTGTAACTAAATGTAGTATTGAACTTATTACAAAACCTTTTTAAATTCAACACAAGGAAGATGATGCCATCAAGTTTACTCATATAAACAATTGACTCAACCCTTCCTACAATTATTTCATAACAAAATCCAATATAACACAAATGTAAATGATTCAACATTAATCAAGACAACTAATTTCCATTGGTTTTTTTTTTCATCCTTGGTAAAATTAGGACACTTTCAAACATATCATTGGCAAAAAAAAATCGTTCTTCTACCAATAAATTAAGTCACAATTTTAACTTTTAGAATGAGGATGAAGAATCGAAATGGGATTCTATTTCATTATTTTTCGTTAACCTCTTACAATACATTTTGTTGACATGTAACTTTCAATGCCACATAATAGAATGTAATTTTACAATGCTCAAAAGGTATTCACCATTAAGGGTCAAAGATATTAACTCTTGATTCAAATTTACATAACTTTTAAACAATAGAAAATATTATTCTGAAGGAAACCATTATTATCTTCAACAAGGGATTAAGAACATAATTTTCTTCACTTGATCACCAACAAGGTAAACATGGAACAACCAAAAAAGGAGGAAATAATACACAAATCAAAATAGTTTAATAAAATAACCAATTTCCCTCTTGCAAACCTACACCATTCTATTTAAATATGGTACAACTTAGAGCTCCATCTATAGAATCCAACTTGTAACTACTCTTTTCTCCTCCATCTTCAACACAATCAATAAAGGAAGGTAGCATAGGAAAAACTCTCCTCCCAAATCATCATCCAATGAGTAGGTGAAGTCACCCTTTTCATTGGCCCCTATCCCCAACTATAAAGCAATAAATGATGTTAAAACCATGGTAGCTCTTTATAACAATGGCTTCAACATACAAACACACATACAATGATGGTAACACATATACAACCAATATAAAGATAAAACCATTATGAAGCACATAAACTCAAATCTAGAAAAAAGGAGAAGAGAAATATGGAACCACCTTCTTTTACCTCCCAAGTGAAATATGAGTCCACCCAATAACCTATATCTTCACATCACAACACTCAAAATGTCCTTATCTCTCGCAATTTCAAAACATACAAAATTTATCGTTATTTCCTTTTCTCTCCCCATGGGTGGAACACCCTACCCACACTCCCTCCAAAATACCTCACAACTTCATTATCCCTCCCCAATGGGCCAATTTACCTTCTTCCTTCACCTTCCTTAAGTTCAAAATCTACCCAATCCCATGCAAGAACACATACATTCATTCACATTTCAACACAACACACAAAAAAGGAAAATAAAATGCAAGGTATAGAATCTACCTTACCATTATAACACATTCATTCTTCAAGCCAAAACTTGAAGTTTCTTCCAATTCCAAACCAATCCCCAAAAGAAATCTCTCAAGTTCCAAAATGAGTAACCCCTAAAAAACTAAAAATCCAAATTAAATATAAAATGGTAGGAAGGGTAGTGAGGTGGCTTCATGTAGGATGCCACATCATCTCCTCCAATCCACCTCACAAGTAAAACACAAACTCCAAAGATCCATAAATGGGTAAGGTAAGGATAATAAAAACTTAAAACTTGTCCAAAACACTCCACTCCATACATTCAAGGTCATAATTAAGAGGTTTGTAAGAAAGTGCAATTAATTACCTCTTTTTCCTCTAAAACCCCATAATGAGAGCTAATTTTGACCCTTACATCATATGTAAGGTTATTGGGTGAGTTTAAGAGGCATGGGACAAGTATAACTTGTCCTCTACAAGCATCAAAAGTGGGCTCAAAGCCCAAATCTGAGATTTTAAGGATGGGGATTGAACTTGTACACAATTCAAAATCAATTACAATGTATCCAAATCATGAAAAACTAAGGACAATCAACCCAAATTGAATTCCCTTTATTCACATCTCCTATTTTCATTACTTACATGGTTAATTAGCTTAAATAAGGGTTATACTAACAAACACAATAAAATGAAAAACCTTACAATTAAATAAAATCACATGCACAACTAAAACAATTAAATAAAAGAGAAGAAAAAAAAATTTAACCCATGGTCATATATATGAGGTACTCCCCATGGATACATCCTAACTAGCATAACAAGGAAAACCACCACACACGTAAACAAAAACAAGCAAGACTAAGGTGACCATGTTTCAACATATGATATTCTTCCACGGTTAGTCTCCTAGATGCTTCTTGTTTATTGGGATATAATTTCATGCAACAATCAAAACAATACCTCTTCAACCTCAAGGCCACATCAAATACATCAAGAGATAAAACACACATACATATCATCCAACAACATCATACACGTAGCTATATCATCATCATCAAAATTAGGAATTTCTATCAATTATTTGCAATCACTGAACATATCAATTTTGATAAGTCATAACATTAATAAGATCATAAGGTGAGTCACAACATCTAAATGTAATCATGATCGTGAAGAATACAAAATATTAGTATACAATGAAACAACACTAGATCATCATCTATCAATGTCTACTGGTAGTTCATACCATCTATAATATGAGTCATAAAATATAGAAAATCACAAGTGTTTGTATTGTCTATCAACATGATAATCAAAATATAATAATATTTTCTAGGTCTTTGGTCACCAATAATCAAAATCGTAGTAAAATTTTTTTGAAGAGAAGTGGGCACTAAATTTTTAATTTATTATAGAAGAAAAATATATTAAATATTTTTCCTTTGATTCATAAACTAGATAGAGTTTATGAAGGTTGTATTTTCAGAAGAAAAATAGAGATTACTTCCCATTGGAAAAACAACAAGAGAAAGTGAACAAATTTAAGTTTTTCACTCATATTTATATGGACCTATGGAAACAAATTCTATTTGAGGTTGCTCATATTTTATGATAATCATTGATGACTAGTATGTTTCAATGATTTTATGAAGTTTTGCAAATATCATGGACTCCACAAGCAATTTACTACTAGATATACACCTGAACAAAATGGTGTGGCAGAGAGAGGAAGATTATAACCATTATGGAAATGGAAAGAATTATGATGAAGGAAAAGCAACTTTAAGATGAGTACTAGGAAAAATCATTAGCAACTATTGTTTATATTTTAAACATGTGTCCAACAAAAATTTTCAAAACATTGTTCCTCAACAGGGTTTGGAGCCCAATGAAGTAAAATGTTTCTCATTTGAAAAGATTAAGTTTTGGGGCATACACACATGTTCCTGATGACCTAAGGAAGAAGTTAGAAAATAGAGGAGAAAAGTGCATATTTGTTGGATATTCAGAGAATACAAATACTTACAAGTTGTTTTATCTAGTCACTAGAAAAGTCATAATCATGAGATGTACATTTTGTTGAAAATGAGTTATGGGATAGAAATTTAGATAGAATAGTCAATGTAGTAACATCCATTCTTCACTATGATATGAGAAATTAAAATATAGAGCATAAAGGTATTGTATCTTATTCGAACCTTGGACATGTACCACAATTTTTAGCACAAGTTACACCTCCATCTACATAGTTAGGAGGTCTCTAAGATTTCATTCATCTTTAACCATGAAAGAGACACCAAAAAGAACAAAAAAATCCTTGATACAAAATCTTCCATCATCATATATAGTGAGATTTATGATGTTGATATATCTAACAATTTTCAATTTTTGCAATATCTTCTCAAGATGTCGATCCAGTAAACTTTGAAGAGGATATAACTAATGAAGTTTTGGCGGAAGCCATAGATGATGAAATAGAGGCCATAGAGAAAAATTAGACATGGGAATTGGTATATTTTTCTAAAGGAAACAACGTGATAGGAGTGAAATGGGTCTATAATACCAAGGATAATGTTGATGGTAAAGTACATAAACATAAAGTAAGGCTTGTTGTAAAAAAATTCACAATGAATGTGGAGTTTATTCTGAAAGCGTTTGAACTTGTAGCACATTTAGACATGGTAAAAATAGTTTTAGCAATTACATCTCATAAAAAATGTCCTATATATAACATGGATGTTAAATCAACATTCTTGAATGGTTTTCTTAAAGAAGTTTTTATGTGAATCAGCGAAAAGGTTATGAGATTGAAGGTCATGAAGGAAAGGAATACATTTGAGAAAAACACTCTATGGTTTCAAATCAAGCACCTATAGTCTCAGTACATTAGAATTATTTTTATTTGATTCAAAATGATTTCAGTAGGAGCAATAATGAGCCTACTTTATATGTCAAGATAATTGAGAAAGCAAAGATTGTGATTGTTTGTTTATGCATGAAAGATATAATAATTACTAGAAATATATCTACAAATTTAGTCAAATCATCCTAAAAGAAATAATTTGAGATGGAAGATCTAGGGATCATGATTATTTTTTGTTATTGACGTTCAACAATCAGAGAAGATGGAGTTTATATTTCACAAGAAAAATATTGTAATGATGTTTTGAAGAGATTTAATAAGTTGAATTACAAGTCACCATAAACACCAAATTGTAGTATATTTGAAGTTAATAAAATATGAAGGTGGATCATTTGTGGATCAACATTATTCAAAACATTAGTTGGAAGTTGCATGTATTTGAAGGCCATAAGGTCTGAAATTATGTATGGTGTAAGCCTCATCTCAAGGTTGATGGAATGACCTAAAGACTCACATTGACAAGATGGAATAAGTATTTTGAGGTATGTATGTGGAACTAAGAATCATGGAATTGTGTATTTAACATCGATGAGTTAGAAATCATAGGTTATATAGATAATGATAGTTCTAGAAGCATAAATGATAGTAAAAGCAAATCTCCTTATGTTTTTCACTTTGGAAAATGACTAGTTTAATGGGCATCAAAGAAAGGCTTATAATCACACTAAGTTTGGTAGAGGAAAATTATTTAATAGCAACATGAGAAGCATGTCAAATGGTTTGGATGGGAAGAGTGTCAAAATATTTGAGGCAAAATAAAAGGACACTACATATATTTTTTGTGACAGCTCAACAATAACATTATCCAAATATCATGTTTTTCAAAATAGGAACAAACATATAGACATTAGGTATCATTTTAATTGGGATTTTGTTAACAATAAAGAAATTTGATTTGAATTTTTTAGATCTGAAGTTTAGTTTGTTGATAAATTTATGAAGGATTTGGGAAAGGAAGTTTTTGATTAGTTGAGAAGTTCTTTGGAAGTTTATGATCATGATTACACACCAAGCTCTAGAAATACACACTCGGCTCCAAAATAATAAAATTTTGGAAGTTTTGACTTAGTGCTGATCCTTTTATTTTGAATGATTTACTCCAAATCATTGACAATTATCATTATTATCTGCTTGGGAGCACTTATTGTTTCCACCTTGCATTGGATT